>JACGCM010001587.1:0-67685 GCA_014058105.1 Kingdonia uniflora | reverse complement strand
CTTGGGCTATCAGGCCCGAGTGATGGGTTTTTATGTTATTTGAATTAGGGCATGTATGGCATGAAGATTCCTCAGACTTTCTTCAAAAAAGGGTCATGAATGTATTACAAGTGTTTCCCTGCCCAGTTGAATGGGAATGTATATGAGATAATGAGGTATGTAAGCTTAGAATGAGAATGGAGAAAGGAAGGGACTGCCTAGCAGTTCGAAGCCAATGATGTGTTGAAATTTTATAAATAGAAATATGTCAAAGGTCAAAGTATGGTTACCTGTATATTGATTCACTAGGCCAAAAAAAATTGATTTTGAACTGCGGTAGACCATAGAATGACCACCTCATATGGGTGAGTAACTGTATGTAGGTTCCAGATGAACCAGCGTTAGAACTGAACCATAAATATTTAAAACCGAGGTAAGTAACGTGACCAATCTTCGAATAACCAATAATATGTCTTCAAGCTGATAAATAATGTTTTGTTCTTTGTTTTGGCAGAACACAATCCTTCATCGGCGCCTGATAATACCAGCTTGTTCGACTACATTGTTCGAGATCAGGACGAGTTAAGCAGGTACTTGGTGAGCTAGGTATCCGTAGGGATAAGAGGGTAGATTCTATAGTACCCAAAGTTCAGCGAGCTCATGAGAAAGGAGCTATGGCTGAGGAGAAAGCTCATTTGATTGTTGATGATGTTTTTAGTCTTCCACCTCCAGCTCCTCAAAACATAAAATGGACTATTCGGAGGTCAGGGAAGTCAGCTCGGCTAAGTACTTGCTACTACTGGGGTGGCAACCACAAAATAAGAGGTCACAAAGACTGTTTCTAAAGATATGGAGGAAAGACAAGAAGTGATTGTGGTTACTCCTACAGAGGCTAAGAAGAATTGTTAAGAGGGAAACGGCATGAGGACGAGGGTAGCTCTCGTACTAATCCTCATGCGACAGCAAGAAGATGAGAGAGCTGGAGCAGAAATACTGCCTGATGGGTTGAGACTGATCAAAGCACCCGATGCAGAATATCAAGAACATTCTTTCGCTGTATGTGGTTAAAATCTTTAACTGTCCTGTATGCGAACTAAGAGTTGTTGTTCTGAACTTGTATTATTTTTATTAGTGTATTGACAACTCTTCGTACTGATAAAGGGGGAAATGAAGTGTCTGATAAGAGGAGCCAGAAGTTCGGGGATCTTACTTCAAAGTTTGATGCCCAAATCGACTCGTGTGAAGGAGCTCGAGCTGACTCAGACAAGCTAGTGAAACACACAAGAGCTGAAGATGCTAAAGTGGTTGTAGAGTTTGCAGAAAAATATAGAGTTTTGGCGGAGCATGATGACGTAATGTCAGAATCTTTACGGTACTGAAAGTGGAAAAATATCACTTGTCCAATCGTACTATAATTTTGGATTGACTGAAGCTGACGTGGAGCTAGGCTGAACCTGTAAATATAATGAAATAGTTTTCCGTCAGAGGTAGCAAACGAAGTGATGGCTGATGTTTCCCCAAAAAAACATTGGACCTTCCACCAAAAAGTACCGCGCCAGTCCGATCGGCTGAGAAAGCATTGGATCCTCTGTTGGAACATACGGATCCAGTCCATCCTGTTCGGAAAAACATTGGAGCCTCTATGCTGGTAGAAATTAGTAAGAATCTTTAAACGTTCTATGGTATTCTGCTTTGGACTTTATACAATTGCATGATTGGATGTAATTGTACTATGTATTGTTTTAAGCTGTTTAAGTTTGATTGATGTTTAAAATATGTTTTTCTTGATGTATGTATGATAACAAGATATTTGCAATCTGTGTAGGAGATAGAACGATTGAGAAAAACTAATTCCGAACTGGAGAAACGGTGAGTAGAATGAGGGATTTTGTGGCTCATATTCAACAGGTACTTAATAAAATTGAATATGAGAGAAGGCAATTTAAATTAACGCTGGGAAAATATTTAAGGGTTATATGACCTCCAGTGTAGATATGCTAAGATAAAATAGAAAGGGATGAGGTTTTAAGAAAGGAAGAGGAAAGGGGGGGCATTAGTTCGAAAACCCAAAGAGTTGACCTGTTTTAATAACCTGGGCGATAGAGCTAGGTGTCAAAGTATGTTGATAGATCTGACATTGTATTTCGAGGTCAAAGTAGATAGTGAACGGGTTTAAAAGAAGCTTATGTAGAACTTTTAAAAGAAAGAGGTGTAGTACCTGACCCAGCTCGAGTTATGTTTTTAGCTCAAGAAGCACGTAATCGTCATAGTGTAGAGGTGAGGAAATATTCATCTCAAGCTGGTGTATCTGTTATATGGGCAATGTAGAGCCTTTATCTGATGTGTTTGGCTTTATGAAGGATCGGATGGCCATGAGAATCGTATTTTTTAGGATAAGAAAAGAGCAAATAGAGGTCAACAACATTTAGAGGGTGAGTTAAAGGAGTTGCAAGATGTAATATCACAACATATTGAGCAAAAAATGCCTTAGAGCGAAGATTGTCAAAAGAAGTGACTGTTCGAATAAAGGTAAAAGCTGATGTGAGAGCATTAGGTGTATTGCAAAAAGAAATGTACAGGCGGTGTTGCACAGGCGCATACGCAATTGAATTAACATCTGTATCCATCGTGAGCAAAAGTCGCAGCTTGAACAGAGCATAGCATCATATAGAAAGTGTATTAATTTTAGAGGAGGAAATGGCAAGGGTAGAGACGAATTTAGGATGTTGGTAACGAAATGCGGGAAGGATTTTGATGTTGAGAATGCCAAGGCTTAAAATATGTAGTTTACCAAAGATGAATGAGAATTTGTTGGTAAAAAACTCATTCCTAAGTCGAGAGAACTGTTGTCAGAAGAGGATGAGGAGGAGGTCAAAAATCTGATACCCGATCGCGGCGCAAACAATGTCAGCAGGAGGTGGTAACCTTATAGGTCCAATAGATGTTCAAGTAACGAATAGAAAGAGTCTGAGAGATAAAGGACAATCCTCGCATATCTCGAAGAAGTAAAAATAGGTTGTTTCCAGTGTTCACCGGTACTCATATGTGTTTGTATACTATTTTGTTTGATAATAATAAAATTTGTTCTCTGTGATGATGAATAGAATGATGTATCGATATTACTCAGATACCATGTTCCTGATTAAACTTATAACTGTGATATGCAAACTGTTTGTATAAGTGAATTATTATAAATGTAAACTGTTATGACAGGTGGAACTGGTAGCTATTTATAGTCAATATAACTTACTCGTCCGAAACCAACAATTAAACACTGAACTAAGTTCAAGTCAGGGGGTACTACAAAGTGTTATTGAATTATAAGAAAAAAGAAGGTAGATGTTTTAAAAGAGTGAAGTACAGTAATCCGTATGACTGAGGAACTGTGAGAGAAAGAGGTTGAACTACCTTGAACTGAGAAAGATAGAGGGATTAAAAGAAGTGATAAGGAAAAAAGTGTTAAAGTTATAGGTATCTCTGAACAAGTTAACCAACAAGGGGTGATTTGATATCCACTCGATCTCAAATTACAGAACTGTTGGCAGTGGTAGAGAAGAAAGGAAATATGTGAATACCTTCAATTTCAAGTATATATGCTTGAGACGGAGATAGCTGATATGCGAGTTCGTACTCGTAATATGAAATATTGTGGTTAGTTGATAATGTGATGATAAATAGATGGAAGAGGCCCACAATCGACATAACAAAAACATAAACAAGGCTTGGAGCAAGGTATATATGTTAGAGCATACGATTCAATCGCGTGAGTTAGATATTTTAGAGTATAAAGCCGAGAACACGAAATTGTGTGATGCGAATACCAAGTTGGAGGCGGATTTGGTGTAATAGCATATTTCCCAACATCGATAATAAGAAGCCTGAGGACACTAGTCGAAGATATCACAACACTTCAGATGGTACATGGTAGCGAACATCTTCTCGATCAAGACTTATCAAAAGCCACAGCAACTTCATAGTTCTCAAACTTCGGCCAACTTCATAGTTCTCAAAGTACTGTAGCAGTTCAAAGATCGAGGTACTAGTAGCTTTTGAAGATTTCAAAAGTACTGCAGCAGTTTGAAGTTATTGCAGCAGTTCAAAGGTCGAAGTACTGTAGCAGTACAAAGGTCGAAGTTACTGTAGCAGTTCAAAGTTCCAACTTTATATCTCGAAGATACTTGTTCAACAACCGTTACGCTCAGTCAGCCAGCAGCCGTTACGGAAAGTTCGCGAAGATCGCCAACTGACCAAAAATCCGAAAATGAATTTACTTTGTAACTGCATGTATCCACTATAAATACAAGCAGAACCCTTTGAAAACAGGATCGAATCCTCAACATTCAGAGAGACCTACACCTTCATTCTTCATTCTTCACTTTTATCTTGTAATTGCTAGCACATATTAAAGCTTTCTCCAAATCCTCGCTGAGGTCGTAGTTTTACTCAGGTTAGTCTGAGCTTTCCACGCAAAATTTAGTGTCATAGCTTACTATTTACATCTTCTTCTCTAAAAGTATTGGCGAACATTCTCCTTCTGAAAATCCGCCATTACAATTTGTTTAAGGCTGTATAAGTCATGACGATAGTACGGTGAATAGAAATTATCGTGAGGCTAAAGTGGAGGGAGCAATGTCTATGGTTTGTCATATGGATGAATTTATGACAGTGTTGGAAGGTCGGAATGTTGTGACGCTAAATGAAAAAGGAACAGTTGAGAAACGCTGTGAAAGTTTGGAAGCTATGCTGAAGGAATCTCAAGGTAAACTTGGTGAGCTTATTCTTTCGAAAGGGGTGAAAGTGGAGACAGGTGATGTATATGAGAGAGATATGACAACCAGTTATTTCATTCTATGTAGTAGAGTTCAATAGATTGGAAGTAAAAAGTAGAATTGTATATGACGGGTTAGTTGCAAAAGGTGGTGCAATACAAAATGAGGTTGGTTCGATCGGAGTACTTAGATCCTATGGTGTATAGAATTGAAGTTTTCAAAGAGAGTATGATTATGGAAGGAAAACAAATTGTTACTGGGAGAATGCTAGAGTTTATGCGTGCTTGCTTGAATCAGTATGGAGAGAGTTCGAGGGGTGATGATGTAAATGATAGTTCGAGCGATAGTGACTGATGATGTGAAAGATAGTAAGAGTATAATAAATATAGAACTGTTTAAAAAGTAGCGTGAATGATCTGTATGTATGTATGTATACTGACTTTTGTATAAACCAATTGTATTGCTGTCATCTTGTTTGCCGTTTAGTCATACAATAAGAAGGTGGTTGGCCGATACAAGAAACAATCTGTAATTTATAGAGGATCAAACAATTATCATGTATAGAGGATCAAATGATCTGTAATGTATAGAGGATCAGTTTGGCTAAAGCAATAAATAATCTATAATTTGTATAGATGATCAGTTGGCTGAAGCACAAATAATCTGTAATCTGTATAGAGGATCATTTGGCTTAAGCAACAACGATCTGTAATATGTTATAGGGGATCAGTTTGGCTGAAGCAACAAACGATCTATGATCTGTATATAAAAAATATTTGTTTTATATATTAGAAAAGTATTATAATGTAGGGCAATCAGACACAAGTATTTCATTGTTGTAAGATTGACGTAAAAGGATGTTAGATAGAGTATTGTATAAATAGAAAAAGTACTCAGATGTATGTGGATCAAACATAAGTATTGCATTGATGTAAGATCGACATACAAGATGAAAGATTTATTAGAAAAATATCTGTATAGAGTATTATCTTCGATATAGCTTCAATTCTCCTCGTGTTCCAAGGATTAGGCACTCGTTCCCCTTGTTCATTGGCTAGATCGTAAGAACCAAGGCCACTTTTTCCAATAATGACGAAAAGACTTCCTAATTTTTGGCCAGTTTCCTAGTATTGATTTCTTTTATGTGTTTGGGGATTTCTTGGAGGACGAAATCTTCTATTTTAAACTCTCTAATGTGATGATGTTGTGTGGTTGGGGAAATCAACAGACTCTGAAGCCAACGAACTGAGGTCCATTATCGATTCTGAGTAGATGGGGGTAACCAAACTGAATGATGATGGTTTCCCATATAAACTTGATGACTACGTCTTCTCGGTACGACACAGAGGGACTGCTTCCACCACCCATTTAGTAAAAGTAATATGTTGCTACTGGGAGGTACTCCTTTTACCTGGTGAAGTGGGGAATTCTCCTATGAGGTCGAGGGCTCATCTTCTGAACGGCCAAACAATGTTGTTGGAATTGAGTTCCAAGGCTAGAGCTCAAATTTGGGGGCCATGTCATTGCAGGCATCACATTTGCGTGCAAGTTTAATGGCTTGAGCTTTCATTTTAGGCCAGAAAATGCCATGAGTAAAGATCGTCCCGCTGCATGGAAACTGCAAGTGCCTTCGTGAAGTTCGTGCATGAATTTTTTAGCCTCTTGTTCGATAACACTAGAGGTACGGTCCTGTGACATAAATTTTGTAAATGAATTATTTTCTACAACGTAGTTGTAGTAGTATATTCCCAGATTCGACAAGAGTAAGCCAAACACAGTGTAGTCGAAGACAGTCAGTTTACATAGTCAAAGACAGATAGCATTCGAGAAGATACCACAAGTCCTCGACCTACTAAAAGTAGTATTGTGCCTAGTCAAGAAATAGCCGTTAGAGATCCACGAATTTTGCCCACTACCCCCAAAATAGGAGACTGCAGTTTCTTTCTTTTGTAAACTGCCATGTATCTACTATAAATACAGGCAGAGAATATTATTCAGATCCATAACCCAAATATCTTACTTCCTTACCCTATGTCTGTCTCCCAAACTTGTAATAACTAACAACATATTAGATTTTATATCAAAATCCCTCGAGGTCGTAGTTTTTCTCACCTTTTACTGAGTTTTCTATATAAAATTGTGTTTGTTTAGTTTATTATTGCACCTTCCTTACGAAAAGTATTGGCAAAGATTATCCTTCCGGAAAAACACCACTACAATTGGCACCGTCTGTGGAAATTACCACACTTTTCTTTAACACCCCTGATCTAGAATAATCTGATGACAAATATGAATCTTCAAAGCCATTCCAGCACAGTAAGAAACCACGAAATCATCTAATAATACCAAACAGTCGACCTGCACAGTACAGTGATCGAGCTTCAGAGACAAATGGAGTCCAAAAAAGCCCAAAGTTGGAAGATCTGCGCATTCACGCTCAAGTCTTCAGGTGGAAAGAGACAAAAGAAGGAAGCTTTGGACCAACAAAGTCGGATACATCAAAAGGAGATGGAGAGATTAAAAAGAACTCAATATTAAATCACAGGCCGTCAAACGTCACCTCCACAAGCCCGAGTGATCATCGATCAATAGCGACCCAAAGAGATGATCGGCCACAAGGCAACAAATTGCAATCTTCTTGATCCATATCTAGAAATCTAGATAGGGCTTCTCGACACTTGGATGTCATTCCTTAGCATTGATAACTCAATGAAGTCGACACACGCATCATAAACTCCTCCACCCACCAAAAAAGACCAGTCAGGGACCATTAAAAACCAGAAGGACATAGAGATTTGATTGCACAGTTACAGCCATACTAATTCCGCTGCTTGCAGTTTGTCACCTTGGACGACCTAAACAATATGATCTAAGCCATAAACTCTGATATACCAGCCGAGGTCTGCACTCGACATAATCGAACAAATCCCATCTCCCTCATCTCGAGGTTATGCTCATTCCAGACAATTTCCACATGCAAGGTTTATTCAATATGCAGGCCTCCTGACATGCTTACCCCCATCTAACACTTCAAAGCCGCAGTAGGATTAATACTCCAAACTCGCCACATGCTTGCAAGCTATTCAATATGAGCCTGAAAGAAGACACCTTTCAGATAGTTCCATATGATCCAAGAAGGCTCCATCACCACATTCAGCCAGTTGTAGCATCTTTTCGAGTCCAATTATGCTCACCTAAAGAGTGAGAGATCATGAGATTCATTGTTCTTCTTCGAGCAGGGCTAAAAGAAACATTGGCAATCTTTTACAAGCGTTTCTTGCAAGAATACGGTAAATTAGGAACTCATACCCTAAATCATCGTTTCATCATTCATCTTTGCCCTGCATATCGACTTTAAGGTTCGAGAATAGCTTACTTTACATAAAACCCAGAACAGTGATAGAAATAATTGATGTAGTTAATAACTACATCGAACTAGAACGATCCAAGAAATATAAAATGAAGAGCTCCTCTGCATCCATTCTCGAAAAAAAACAGTTTCATCTCCACCCGAAAGTAACCACTACCGAAGCACCCAAACAACGTGGCAGAAACACTGATAATATGGGAAAAAGGATGGAAAGCCTGACAGAACCATCTCGGTTCTGCACCCAATGACAACGGACTCTCTCGCGCTATCTTACCAATGATAATGGAGATGAGTGTTATCGTGCAGCACAACAATGCCTGATACCCCCAACAAACCTCTATGTCAATATCACAATAGCACAATCATAAAACTGACACTGCTACTCTCTCATTCAAATGCTTTCATCGCATCCTATTAGCAGAAAGACTTCATAATTATGTCATCAACATCCAAAAGTTCCTCGAGGATGAGACAAGACCAAAGACGTTGAACAAAGTCAAGGCCAAGGCAGCTCGATACCTTTACATGATCAAAATTGAAAAAGAAAGGAAAAAAGATGATCTGATTACATCTTACTACAAAATGACCTCCAACAGATAAGTTTGCAAAACTTCACCCCAACTCGAGCAAATCAAACGTCTATACCACATTACCTTCAAAGACTGTGACAACCAGCCATGTGAAGCACCCTCATGATGACCCTCTAGTCATTATGTTCAAAGTTGGACAAGACTACCTACATACACTTTCGTCGATACAGGAAACGTCATAGATGTTTTGTTCAGGAGAGCGATTGAAGTTCTGGGACTCAAAGATTCCGTGAAGGCATTGACAACCACAATCCGGCTTCAACGGTTGAAAGAATCAGCCACAGGAGAAATTACTCTGCCAGTTCATGCGGGATCAGAAACCACATTCGTTAATTTCTAGTAATCGATGCTGAGTCTAAATATTTGGGAATTTGGGACTTAGCTGGTTATTTTTGATCAAAGAAGTACCTTCTACATATCATCTAACATTAAGAGTTCTAATAGATCACGGAGTCTATGAAATCAAGGTAGCCAAACAGTTGCACGTATGTACGATAATATCCAAAAGTACAACTTTACCGTATTTCCACAAAACCTACATAATTATCATCGAGATCAATAGATCTGTTAACTTTTTCGATCATGTCCTCCAAAGTTACGGTTTATTTAGGATAAGGTATTCTTTCGCCCTTCCATCGACGAGTAAAGTATTGGTAAAAGATGAAATGGAAATCTTCTGATCGAGTTGATTTACTTTTCGAGCTTCTCTTCTGGCATTTGCTTAAGGCTAAAAAGAAAATATAGATTCTCTCTCTTGTCTATGTTGTACGAGTAATTCTTACGAAGAGTTCACGCAATGCTCAAAAGTTGTATAGACCCTTTAGGTAATGTGTGGAACCATCACCGGGGATCGCCTCATAAACTGGTAGGAAAGAGCCAGCATAGAATGTGATTAGATGTTGAATGTAAGCCTAAAGTATCCTGGAACTCTTGGACGTGCTCTACTGGATCAATCCCTTTGTACTTTCGGATCTTCGGAGTATAGAACCCGGTGGGGACCTCGCCATCCAGTAGCTATATCGATCGGGGGCTCTTCTGCAATTTGTTATGGATTCCTTTAGTGGTCTAAGTCTGAGCTTCGAGTAATTCTTTGATTCGCTTGTCAACATGTTCCCGATCCATATTGTCGAGTTGTAATGGCTGGGAGTGTGACGCGCCCTCTCTAGGACTGTAGTCGTCACTCCCTTCGTTTAGACGATCTTTTGCTCGAACTCTTCGAGGTGGATTCTTAGTTTGTCTGATTCCCGCAAGGCCGCCATCTACTCTTGGTAAATTTCCTGGATCGGGATAGGCTCATTTTCCCGTCGGTGATGGTTGGATTGAAGTGCATCTCCTTAGTTATTACTCTTTGATAGAGGTCATATTCGGTCATGAACGGAAATTTACGATCCTTCTGGTTGTCGTATTTTGTTCTTCTGAGTGGCAATTTTTTGACCCTGCAGACCTTCAGTGCATTTTATACATTCGCTAGTTGTAGCTCTAGAGTGGCACGTCTTTCTATTTTATAATTAAAATTAGCTCGCAGCTTACTAGTATGGCATTTTATTCTGCTGAAGTAACCGACGTGATCTGATCTGGAAGTGCCATCCTGAGAAATGATAATAATAGCTTATGAGGCAATGAGTTTGAGAACGTCGATTCCCACAGACGGTGCCAAATGTAATAGCCTAATTCTGGGATTTGGACTTAGCTTTTACACCATATATGTTTAGGACGCTCAAGAATAGTAGGTAATAGCTAACAAGATAATTTAGCGTGGAAAACCTTTGAATAGGTTAAAAACTACGACCTTTCTTGAGGATTTGAAAAGAGAAATGATCTTATTGAGAGTGCTAGTTTATTACAATGACCATTCTGAGTATGTGGAATGTTAGAATGAAGATTCTTCTGTCATTCATCTCGAATTCTCTGGTCCTATTATAGGCCTTGTAATATGACTGCTTGACGACCATTAAGATTCTTAATGATGGACGTTACAAAATATATGTATATTATTCTTTGACCAGATTGTGTAACGTTCTGATCTTTGTTACTACATAACGACTTTATGGATGACTGTATGTTCGCTTATCTTGAACTGTTGATGTAGAGGTCGAAAGTGATGACTCGAACTTATGGATATTGAATATGTCTTTAGTAGTGCTTCATGTATTTTGATGAGGTCGAAGTTGAAGCATGTGTCCGAGATGCCAAATAAGCTTTTACAAGATGACTCTCAACCAGGAGCACGAGGATATCATGGGCGAGTGGTGTTGGTTGAGAAACTTGTGTTATACCTATTTCCTGATGTTGCTGTCTTGATTCTGATTGTGTCACGTGCTCTATTGATGAGGTCGAAAGTTCATATGTTGGTCGAAGATGAAGCATGATTCCGAGATGCAAAATAAGCCACTACATGCACCACTTCAATACCTTATCTAGTGATCCTCTACATTGTATTTTATCTCAGTTCTGAAAGAAAAAAAACATTAATACAAAAAAAATCAAAAAAAAATCGGCATTTTTTCAAATATTTCGCAAACAACGTTAATCACACTTAAATTTATCTAAATAGTTTACCGGCATGTCATCCAATCCAGCGGAATATGGACCCAATTGTCCAGGAGAGTATCAACTCGGTATAAATCACCGAGGATTGGGACAAAATCATTTTATGTAAGGTGTAAAGGTCACATGTTGGTTACTAATCTTTTCCCTTTCGCTTAATTCGGTGCTTACGTTACGTCTCGTTTCGTTTTGGGTATATATAGCTCGGTTGCAAACTTGAATCTCCGGACATTGTGTGGGTCTTAACGACGTTCATTCGGTAAGGAAATGTGGGTTTGAAGGAGGTTGGGATATATTGGTTTTAAGTTTATTTGGTTGAGGGAAACTTTTGTGAAGAAAAACAAATTATGAAATGAGAGGGAATGGCTTTTTCTTTGCAGTTGATGTCACGCAGTTCAGAACTACGCGGCATCAAACAATGCCACATAACATATTTAAATTAAATAAAGCCGCACAGTTCAAAACTGCGGGTAGGCTAGTAAGCGTTGCGATTTAGACATGTAGCTAGATCTTAGGCGTTGTTTTTGCCCTACATTTCATAGCTGCGGTGAGTGATATTCACCTTGTTGAGAAGTGAAACTGCGGTGGGGTGGATTGGGTTTGGGGTGAATTCACCTACTACTGAATATGACAGAACGCCAGAAGTGTAAATGGTTTATTCATTAACTACAAGTGTGTTCACGTCAAAAAAAAAAAACTATATCCCACAGGATATTTCCACATATACTATTGGAAAAAATACAAGTTTTAGTTGATTTGAAATTTTAACTTGGTGTTTATATTTAGTCCCACATTGGATAAGTGAAAAGAGTATTTTGGATTACAACTACTATCATGTGTAACATGTGTAAGTAGGTGGTGCCCTCAAGCGTGTGTGAGGCGAGTATGTGAAGGCTTGCTATATGGGGATGCCCATGGGCTTGTTTACATGACCCGACCCACCTAGACTATTTTAAGTCTATAATTCGGCCTTGGGCATGGGCTCATGGGGATTTCTAGTTTACACTTCGTATAATTTTTAGAGTGCTTATTTAGGAGTTGGTTACTCTCTCCAAGAGTTACAACTCTTCATAGACGTGAGAGTAATATCGCAGATAGTTCAACAGCGTATCGACTTGAGTGCTTCAAGTCTGTACGATTTGATATTTTATCTTGGGAAACAGGTATCATTAACTGTGAAACACCATATGTAGGGTGAAATCTGTCTTAAGAAAATTGCAGTGACTACAAGCCTCGATCATCAGTTGTTTTCAATTTCCTTTTCGTTTATTTTCATTTCGTTACTGAACACATGTTTTACATATATAAGTATTGAAAATCCGGGCTTGGGTAAGAATTGCGAGAGACGGTTCCCCCTCGGGATTCCAAGTTAGGGAGGTTTCAGTTGTTCAAAGTTGTGTTCGTCATTTAAATTTTGTGCTTTTACTCTCAACTTCTTTTTTTTTTTCACTTGCATATGATTTCGAGGGGGGAAAAAAAACTCAATTCTCATTCTCATTCTCATTCTCCTACATACTCCCCCGGCTTTCACTGCAGCTCGGGCACCATAGAACTCTAGTCCATTTTGCCCCAGCAACTATGTAAGGGCATTATTGGCATTAAAATGCCTTCATTAAGAGGATTTACTTCATATTCCTAACCCACAGTCCCCACTCTGCAATTAAATTGTTTCCCTCTTCTTCAATTAGGGTTGCGAAGCTCTCTCTCTCTCTCTCTCTCTCTCTACGCCTCCTCAATCCGAGTACATCATCAGGTACAACTCTCTCTCTCTCATTTTTTTTCGTAGCTAATCCATCAACTTTCTAAATTTTAAACAGATGCAATTTATGTATGTTGAATTTGAGTTTTATATTTGAATTGATCACTCAGTAGCACAAATTTGTATTAAGGGGAAATCTGTTAAGAGGCAATTTATCAAACACCCATTGAGCATCGCACACACATAGTTTAAAAGGAGTCGAAAAATGGTGGCAAAATCGGTAGAATGAAACAAAGCAACCCTTTGTTTCTCTTCCTGTTTTATATAGGTCTGCTTGTTGTTGTTGTTGATTGGTTTAGTACATTTGTGTATAACTTTATTGCTAAGATTGGCGATCTTACTAAGATGTAAATATAGTGTTTTGATGTTACATCCAAAGTTTCGTTGATTTTTTTCATGGTATGTAGCACTCAATCTATGTTAGGATATGGTAACGAGAACAATACGTTGTTTTATTTGTGCTTCCACATATTTCTTTCTTGTCGTTCTTTATTTTATAATTTGTAAAATGACTGTAAAAAATTATGTGTGTTAATTTTTTGGCAGTGTGAGTTTAACAAGTGGGACGATCGCCCTTTAAGAAGAGCTATCCTGATCTTGGGACTTTTACAATGTCAAGTGGCCCTGGGCTTGAATCCCTTGTAGATCGTATGTAAATCTTTCTTCTTGTTATTGATTGGTTTAGTACATTTTTCTCGTCCATGTTTCATATATGTTGGTGATTTTTTTTAATAAAATAACGATTCAGATTATCACGATATATATAATTGATCACGAGGTTTTACGACACAAATATATAAGACATTGGTCCTTGGTATTGTAAATATGAGTTGCGATATTAGATTTACCTGTAGTCAAAAATCTTAATTGCTTCTCGAAAAAAGACGTTTTCATCATGCATTGTGTTAAAATTTTGGCAATAATTTGATATACCAAACTTATCGATGGCAAAATGTTGAAATTTTGTGATCTACGAGCGAAGTGTTATGTTTCGAGGCCATGCTATTTTGGAGGACCTTGATATATCATGAAATAGTAGTATATGATATGGCTTCTATCAATCTCCTAACTATTTTAATAACCTTGGATAAATACTGGTTGAGCAGGGTTTGGCACTAAATTAGCTTTTCATTTTCTAAAAGATACGATTTCAGCATTGGTTTTGTAAATAAATGATTCATAAAATAATTATTATTCTTGTCATTGCCCAGGAATTTCAGATAAACTGTTCCTCTAATGGTATTAATAATTAATTTGTTCTTATAACAAATATGCTCATTTTTTGTTAGAGAGATAAACCAAAAAATAGTTCTTTTTGGCCGGTATTCTTTAGCTATAACAAATAGCTAAAGAATATGCTATTTAATATTAATATTGTTCTTATAACAAATATGCTCATTTTTTGTTAGAGAGATTAACCCAAAAATAGTTGGTTTTGGTAGGTATTCTTTAGCTATTTATTATTATTTTGTTGATAGGTAAGTTAATAATTTTTCCTCTGTATTTGCAGAGCTGATATCAATTATCACAAATGATGGTCGAAATATAATTGTAAGTTTCATAAGCTGTTTAGGACAGATAAGGTTTCTTATAAAACTTTGTAATAGTATGACCACCACAATTTTTATTTTATTTTTACCTTATAGGGTGTTCTAAAAGGTTTTGACCAGGCTACGAATATCATTCTCGACGAATCTCATGAACGGGTTTATTCGACAAAGGTTTGGTTACCTACTTGTTGCAACTTTATATTCTAAATGAGTACTTATATGTCCATGCAAAAGCTTGATTAGGAAAACTCATGTACATTCCATGTAACCTACAACACAATGTGCACTGGAAATTGGACACGATACATACATTGTGACATTATCAGTCGACACTTGAACATCTACTCCCCACTTTACTTTTTAATTTTATTTTGTATTGATAATTATCTACTCCCCACTATTCATGCAAGAATGCTTGTATTCACTTAAAATGCTGGTGCACTGATATGAATCCCAACATATGTTAATGAAATATGCATTGGCCTCCCAGGATAAAACTTGAACCTTTTATTTGTTCTCAATTGAATTTGATAGAGCCCTGGAAACCTGAACTGGCCATACAGAGAAACCTGCAATAAAGGAACCCAAAAGTACCCAAGGAAACAAATTGCTTCCTAATTGAAACTCTGATTTTAGTTGGTGGAGCTTGTCTATTTGATCCACTGTCCAGTCTTGTTAGTACTAGCTATATACTGAGTTGTCTACTTCAGACACCTTCATCGTCTCATATTGAATTTCCCTAAATGATATGTAATGAATCATACAGAAATAAGAATCTGCAAGATGGGAACCAGTTCATTGTGTGATGTCAATTATGTGTATTTATGTTAGCTGAAACATAATATTTTGTGTTCATTGCATATTATATCAGCTATTTTCTCAAAAATGATTTCGGTCCATTGCTCATTTTGATATGCAGGAAGGCGTCCAGCAGCTTGTGTTAGGCCTATACATCATCAGAGGAGATAACATGTATGTCATCATTTTCTTCTCCCTTGGGATTTATGATCAACTGTGAAAATTTATAATGGATTACCAACATCACGATACACAAATTGTTTTTTGAAGCCTTATTCCAATAATATTTGTAAGATATCAAATTCTCTTTCATGATACTATCGTGGTACTTAACGAGTAACGAATCATGAAAAATGCCTAGTATTCTCTCAATATTTTTCAAAATTACCGCATATATTTTGTCCATAATAATTCTTCTGACTGTTTTCTTTATTGCTGACCCTGTTAGTCTTTCCATTCTGGTCTTGCAGAAGTATTGTCGGGGAAGTAGATGAAGAGCTCGACTCGAATCTTAATTTGTCAAAGCTGAGAGCGCATCCTCTGAAACCCATAATCCACTGATTATCAGACAAGGAGAGGTATATTCAGTTTTGTCTTGGATTTTAAGTCAATATCTTGTTTTTTTTGCTCTAAGCTAGCTGGATGTGTTTCGTTTCAGTCTTGATTTATGTAAGAATACTATAGATACAAATACAGTGAACCAAAGCTCTCTTGTATGCAAAATGAATTTGGGGTTTGGTTATTATTTTGGGCATCTCTTGTTTTATATTCTATTTCCGTATTTTTCTTTTCATTTCAGTGACTGAGTTGCATCGATCAATGGTAAATCTTAAATACTTTTATAATGGTATGAGTGCTTGCCCACAGTGTATTATGTTATTAACATTGTTCTTGTCTAAGTTGTTGCCACCAATTCACATTCTCACATAACAGTTCCAAAATCACAATGTATACTTGAACAAGTGTAATAAATTAAAACTAAAGTTAGATTGTCTTCTTGGTTATCATCTTGACCCAAATATCGGTTTTAACAGATTATAGCGGCATAAGACGTTAAGCAGCATTTTGAGACATTATCTTCATGTGAAGGAATGCATGTGTTTTTTCGTTTGAATTATTTCTGTTGTGCGTCCAACATACAGTTACCCACTAGCAGGGATCAGATCGTTCCAGGACCAAGTAAGCTAATTAAATCGATTAAGAGAGCACACCTAGCTAATGAATCCAACCGTAAGATGTTAGCCTCTTTTGAAGCGGTATTATTGATAGGTCCTTAACTAATTTGAAGGTGTATTACCTCTTTGGTGTTGGACTAGTGATTTGGGACCACCTCTCGGAGGAGAGAGAGAGTGGTCATGAGTTTGAAACCCAACATCGGGATGTCATTTGCTAAGATTTATCTAGACTTAAAATGGAGCATATTGATTGCGGAGGTACTATTGCAATCCCCGGGAGACTAGTTAGGAGAATGGTGAAATATGACGAACTTCCGAACATGGGTCATAATAATTTTTCAAATGTCTGTCTGTAATGTCAATTCCCTTCTTAATGTCTAATCAATCGCGATTTTGATTGAATTTAATTAAGTGTTCTCTAACTAATCCGACGTTTGTTTTTTATGTATCATGAAATTTCTATGACAATGTCATTTTCCCATCCCATTCCCGGATATATATCATTGGGACGTAATTTAACAAGCGTCCCAAAGATCATATTGCGCCCAAGTATTAGCTATATGCTGTTGAGAAAATTCGACTTTTATCACGATAAAATTCTCATAATACGATTTTCATTTATAGTAAATCAATTTTAAAAATAATTAAAATTTTCATTAATGAGGTAGGCCCTTTTTAGCATAAGAACACTAGAATTATCATTAGTGTGACCAAACCTCGCCCACGGATTTAATAGGTCTCCAAACCGTAGTCGCCCGTCGCCAGAACCCCAAGGTCGTATATGGACTTATATTCTCCGTTCCACCTAGTAGTCACAGTCTAGCAGCCTAGAAAAAATTAGGACCAAATTATTTCGCGTTTGAGACCCGTTTCAATAAGGCACATTTACGGCGAAAATTTCTGGAAGCAAGAGTTTTTTTTAAGTAAACACATTTTTGAAAAATAATTGAAGGTTTGCTTATGACTTGTGTAATACAAATAATAATAATAATAGTCCTTTTTTGTCAAATAATAATAATAGTAGTCAAATAATAATTGAAAGATGGTGACTCATTTTTAGCTGCAAGAGTAGTAGTCAAATAATAATAGTTCGGATTTAACAAAGGGTGCTAACATGCCCTATTTTTTGCACTTTTGTAATAAAATGACAAAAGAGCCCACCCTCGTTTATTACAAGGTTTTTGAGATTTTGGGAATCCCCGCGCGTCCGTTGTCTTATAAGTCCTTTTTTGTCATTATCAAAAATGTTGCTAAAATGCGCCTACTAAAAATACAAACTTTAAAACCTCTATAAATACCTTTGTAAACATTTGTATTTTGTACTCACACACAACTCTAACTCAAACTCAAGACCTCAAAATACAAATAATGACTCAAAACCCTTGTCGAAGTTTTCCGACCATCGATCGGTGCGCCTCGATTGGCCGGGACAAAGACACTGTAATTGCGGACCTTGACGGGACCTTATTAAGAGGCCGTAGCTCGTTTCCTTATTTTGCACTAGTTGCTTTCGAGGTCGGGGGGATACTAAGACTCCTCTTTTTATTATTGGCTACACCTCTAGCCGGTTTCCTCTACTACTTTGTTTCCGAATCCGCGGGAATCCAAGTTTTGATATTCGCGACGTTTTCAGGAATGAAAGTGTCCGATATAGAATCCGTGGCACAAGCCGTGTTACCAAAGTTTTACTCCACGGATCTCCACCCGGAGTCGTGGCGCGTGTTTTCATCGTGTGGTAAACGGTGTGTACTTACCGCGAACCCGCGGATCATGGTTGAGGCCTTTTTGAAAGACTACTTGGGTGCTGATATGGTTTTGGGCACCGAGGTCGCAACTTATAAGGGTAGGGCAACCGGGTTTGTGCTCCCACCGGGCGTACTTGTGGGTAAGAACAAAGCAGACGCTCTTAAAAAGGCGTTTACGGATACGGGAATGCCGGAGATCGGGCTCGGCGACCGACAAACTGATTTTCCTTTTATGACTTTGTGCAAGGTTTGCATTCATGCACAGTTACACAGTTACACTACGTGTAGTATTTGAGTAATTAATTTGGATGACCTTGGGTTCAATAAAACAGGTGGGCAGTGGGCTGCACTAAAGTCCGGCCCAACTATACCGTTTAAAACGAGTTTTTCAGCGAGATAAAAATTTGTCAAAAACAGTCTTTATACACTGAATACGTGTTTTTAACCACATTTTGTAGAAATTTATTGATCAAGACTCTGTTTGGTACGACACGTTTTTATAAAAATTATTTTCCTCCACCGGCGGCAGCCGTGAGAACGAACCACCGCCTTTTTGCGGAGCTTGTTGGTTTTTTTCAAGCCCATTATGAACATCTTTAACATATGGGCTTATACATGTTAGCAAAATAAATGGGCCCAAAAAGCTTTAGGGGTAGGGGATTTGTATGTTATTTAGATACCCTAGACCATGGAGTACAAGATCAGGAAAAAAAATCAGTTTATACAGTTATAGTATTATGAAATTTTAATTTTGGTTATTTTTGGAAATATTATTTTGCAGGAGAGCTATGTGGTGCCTGCGAAGCCGGAAGTCGAGGCCGTTGGCCGCGACAAATTACCGAAGCCGATTGTCTTCCACGACGGCCGACTCGTAGCGAAACTTTCACCACTTATGGCACTAATAACCATCCTTTGGATCCCAATGGGCTTCCTTCTCTCGTGTCTCCGAATCGCCTCGGGCGCGCTCCTGCCCATGCCACTTGTATATTCCGCGTTTTGGGCTCTCGGTGTCCGGGTCTACGTTAAGGGTACCCCACCACCGCCCCCGAAGAAATCCACCGGTCAATCGGGCGTCCTATTTATTTGCTCCCACCGTACACTACTAGACCCAATATTTCTTTCAACGGCATTAGGCCGACCAATTTGCGCTGTGACCTACTCGGTCTCACGGCTTTCGGAAATCATTTCACCTATTAAAACCGTACGCCTCACCCGTGATCGTGCTACGGACGCTGCAATGATAAAGAAGCTTCTAGAAGAGGGTGACCTAGTGATTTGCCCAGAGGGGACTACTTGCCGTGAACCGTTCCTATTGAGATTCTCCGCATTATTCGCGGAACTAACGGACCACATCGTCCCTGTTGCTATGGCTAACCGGATGAGCATGTTCCACGGGACGACCGCTAGGGGGTGGAAAGGGATGGACCCATTTTACTTCTTCATGAACCCAAGTCCCGCTTACGAGGTCACATTCTTGAACAAGTTGCCCCACGAGCTAACGGTTACCGCCGGAAAAACTAGCCACGAGGTTGCGAATTATATTCAAAGGGTGATTGCAGCTAGCCTTTCGTATGAATGTACGAGTTTCACGAGGAAGGATAAGTACCGGGCGCTGGCCGGAAACGACGGGATTGTTGTGAATAAACCAAAGGTTGAAGCCAACAAAATCATGGGGTGTTAGAGTCTGTATTTTGTGGGGATTTTTTTGGGTAGCAATTACAGAAGATTATGAAATAATGTAGCTGCAGTGAGTGCACTGTATTTTCTTAAAGATTATGAAATTAGTGAATCAATTTTTCTCAATGTTAAGACCCTAATACAATTTTTCTCGCTAACGCCTTCTCTGCTCTTAATTGTGTGGCAAATACTTTACTCTTCATTGATGAGAAATGAATGGTAGATTTGTTGATCACTGTCATGCGCGCTTTAAGCGAGAATATGGTTCGTGCGGTACCGGTTGATTGTTTGGTGAATTCTTTCAATATTTTACTCCAAAAAAATAATTTTGTTTTTTTTAAAAATTCTCGGTTTGAGCATTCACCGAGACATTCAAGTTCAACCACAATGTGGCAAGAATGACGTCTTCAACATCCGTCCAGTTCTTCGATTCCACCTCCACTGTAATAGCCTATTTTCGTAGAGACCGAAAATAATACTTTACATCCTTGAAATGGAGAATGTTGTAGATGAAATAGCTATAAACACAAAGTTTTAGCGTGGAAAACCCTTGAATGGGTTAAAAACCACGACCTCTCTGAGAATTTTAGAAAGAGAGATGTTTATAAATGTTTGTTAGCTATTACATAGAGTAGTTATTATATAGAGAGAGATGTAGAAAATATCTCCTAGCAGTCCCCTTTAATCTGTAGCTATCTAGTTTTATTTATAGTTCTTATAATATGACCGTTATTGTTTTAATGAGGAACGTTACAATATGAACTTGATGAGTTTTCATAATGGTCGAGTAACGGCTTGAGTAACTCTTCTTCCTTGTAACCGCTCCATAATGTGTCATAAATGGCCAGGTGTTTGTTGACGAGGTCGAAGTACTGTAGATGTATCAGTTCGGAGTACTGTAGCAGGTCGAAGTTATTGTATCAGGTCGGATTACTGTAGCAGTTCGGGTTAATGTAGTTATAGTAGTTCAAGTACTGTAGCATGTCGGATTAATGTAGTTATTACTATTCGAAGTACTGTAGCTGCAGTAGTTCAAAGTACTGTAGCAGTCGGATTAATGTAGCTGTTACTATTTAAAGTACTGTTGCTGTAGTAGTTCGAAGTTACTGTAGCACGTCGGAGTATTAGAAATAGATCATCACATACATGATTTACGGTATGTTGGTGGTTTGTTGGGTTGATGGAACAAAAATTCTAAATAAATTTTGAGACTCCATATAAGTTAAGAGAATGTGTGGGTTGAGGGATGAGAGTTGAACAATTGAGAAATTAGAGTTTGAAGATGAGATATTATGAGATTTTGGAGTTTGAGAGTTGAGAGAAGAAAGGATTGGGGTTTAAAAGAGTTTAGAAAAATTAGTTGTTTGACACTTGAAAGGAGAGAATAAGATTCAGTTGTAAGGCGCCTATCGTGAAGGTGCGCGTCTCTACGACAGGCGCTTAGTGTAACGCCATTCAGTTTAGGCGTGCAGATATTTTGCTTGGACCCCCATCGTAGAGGTGCGCACCTTCACGACACGCCTATGTCAAGTGAAGATTTCCCCTAGAGTACAAATTCAAATTTTTTTTTTGGCGAGTGGGAGTGGGAGTGGGAATTCTTATTCCACTCGTCTGTTGAAGGGAATTTCTTATTTCCACTCCCTTATTGAAGGGAATTTAAGAGGAGTGTAAGAATTCCCACTCCCACTCCCACTCCCACTCACCTCTGTTGGAGATGCTCTTAATCAATATGTCCTAGGCCTTCCAAGTTACCCCTACTTGCCCTGATCAAAAAGAATTTGTCCATGACAGTAATAGATACGAATGTTGTTTACATCTAGTTAATATTCTTAGGCATTGGATGTATGGCTTATTCAAAAGAGGATTGAGTCATTGAGTAGAACGAACTTTTCTTCCTGAAGGATTTCGGCTTCAATGCTCTAGGATAAGTATGTGACATACAGATTCAGCGAAAAAACAAATAACCCCTTAGTTTTAAGTATAGCAAGACAATGCTACATTTTGGAAATTTACGATTAAGCCGAAAAACAGTCGGAGTTAACAATGGAAGCTAACATGCGCACATTCTCGCACTTTTCTGAAGTAGAAAATGACATCGCATCCCCACCATCGGAGATTCCAAGGTCTTTTTAGGAAATCACGGCGCCTAAAGTTATTTTATCAAACACAAAATGTTTCTAATTTACGCCTCCTAATTAAAAACTCTAATATCTCTTTAGAAGGCCTAAGGAATCAAAATAGAGACATAAGGGTGGCCTTGGTTGTACCTTTGCGTAACTATGGCCAAACCAACTCGACAACCCTGCCAAACCTTCCCAACCATCGATCAATGTGCTTCGATTGGCCGTGAAAACCACACGGTCGTTGCAGACATGGACGGTACATTATTAAGAGGCACTAGCTCTTTCCCATATTACATGCTAATGGCATTCGAAGTCGGTGGAATACTACGCCTCCTCTTCTTGCTCTTGGCTACACCCTTAGGGACATTTCTCTTCTACTTTGTTTCAGAGTCAGTGGGAGTCCAAGTTTTTATATTCGCTACATTTTCCGGGATGAAAGTATCCGATATAGAATTCATGGCTCAAGCAGTGTTACCGAAGTTTTATGTAACGGATCTTCACCCTGAGTCATGGCGTGTTTTTTCTTCTTGTGGGAAGAAATGTGTACTTACAGCGAACCCGCGGATCATGGTTGAGGCATTTTGGAAGGACTATTTAGGTGCTGATATGGTCTTAGGGACCGAGATTGGGACTTATAAAGGTAGGGCTACCGGGTTTGTGCTTCCACCGGGAGTTCTTGTGGGGATAACAAGCCCGTTGCCCTACGCAAGGCTTTTGGGGAGAAGCAACCCGAGATTGGGCTCGGCGATAGGTCTTCGGATTTCCCCTTTATGACATTGTGCAAGGTTTGCATTATTCTTCGCCGTGTATTTACAATTACGTTGGCATTGATCTCATGCATATGATATTTTGCAGGAGAGCTATGTGGTTCCAGCGAAACCCAAAGTGGAAGCCGTTAGTCGTGACATACTACCAAAGGCGCTCATCTTCAACAACGACGATGTTAGACTTGTAGAGAAACAGTCCCTTTTGATGGCACTAATGACCATATGTTTTCCAATAGGATTCGTCCTCAAATATCTCAGAATCGCCTTTTGGGCTCCCATCTTCCTCCGTCAAAAACTTAACAAGTCAATCAGGCGTCGTAAACCACTTACAGCTAGTCTTTCATATGAATGTACCCACTTTTATGACGAAGGCTAAGTACAGGGTGTCCGCTGGAAACAAATGAATTATTGCTGATATGCCAAAGATTGAAAGCGAGCGTAGTCATGGGCTGTGAGTTGTGAGAGATTAATTCTTTCTGGTTCTTTTTTCTTATGTTTTTCGTAGTATGTATTTAGGTTCGATACAAAGGCGGGTTAGAAAAATAGCAAAGATGAACCACGTATTTCTGGTTGATATTGGATTATTTTTTATGAACTCACTGTTATGCATGCTCTGGAATCAGGGCATCCTCGAAAAAAGCCTTAAGAGTTATCAGAGAATGCTTTAGACAATGTGCGTGGAATGTTTCGCCCTGAAAAAAAAATTCAAGAAATCGGTACACTGTACATCAGCTAACGGCTCTGAGTTTAGTTAGACCCTGCAGCTGTTACATTCATGCTCCTAAACAAATCTACAGAGGTCCATGGGCTGTTCAAAGTAAGGTCGTCAATCTGTCTACGCTACCTCTATATCGTTCATCACAAGATTTCCCGCATCTTCAGAGGAGGAAACTTATCCGACAAGATTGCTCTTGCTATGTTCTCCTCTGAAGATCTAAAGCTTCTTTTCTCGTTTTAATTTGCACGAGCATCACTATCCATCTACATTGCTCTATTTTCTAGATTGTTCGATGAACCAAGTTCAGAAAATAAGCGCATTTGGTAATGCAAATGTAAACGTAATCATCATTTATAAGCCCATAAGCAAATATTGTCCCCAGACCTCACGATAAAAAGGGGAGAAAGCATCAGTAACCATTACTGAAAATATGAACATCAAATTTCTCATTTATTTGGTACAATTAGCAACTTCAAATTGTTGTAGTGTTGTGGTATAGAGCTTGATTGAGTAAAAATGATCCAGGAATCGTCGATAAGTAAATGGAACGTATAGAGGACCATGCACGTTAGCGGACGCTAGAGACGATGCTGGCTTTATAACGGCATCAAGAGATGGCCCATAGAATGTTGGTATCGACATTCTTCTCTTTACAGAATTAGTCATTGCCCTATGCACCAGACTCTTGTACTCACCATTGCTTATCACCTGATCACCAAACATAAATAGTTGAAGAGATGAACCATTTTGATACGTCCAAAGCGTGACATCCAGGAGAAACCTGGTAGGGACTAGGGAGAGAAGAAGATATCTTCTTACCTGTAATTGATCACCAATGTGAACAAAAAATGCTTCATGAAGAGGAGGTATATCTAACCATGTTCCATCTTTCATGATCTGAAGTCCAGAAACTCCGTTATCTTGTACTAGCGTCAGGCAGTTAGGGTCCGTATGAGCTGCAAGAGCTAGTGGTGTTAATTCCGGTTTTGGGCATGGTGGATAACAGTTTATTTGCATTGTTTGGTTCTGCTCTCCTAGTGCATTTTCTATGTAATCTCTTGCAAGACCTAGGCTTTCAGAGATGCCTCCTAGCAACTTCAACGTCACGCCTCGCATAGCTGTTGCATATTTAGCTGCTATGTACCTATACGATGATGGATTATTAGGCCATGAGTCGATGTGATATTCGATAGGGTAGCAAGGGTGTCGAAGATAGTCTCTCCAATGCATGTGTACGTCCTTATTACTAGTGTTGCAAAATCTAGTACAAACTCGAGTTCTCTTTCGATAATCGTTTGTACAAAGATGGACTTCATCTTCCAAGGGCATGTCGAAGTATTCTTCTGCAATTTCCATCATATCACCCATTAAAGCTTCTGATACTCCATGGTTAGCAACCTAAGCAAACAAAGGACTCGGATAAGTCACGAAATAAAGAAAGAAAATCTTTTTTTCAGTTTTTGATGACCAGCTAAGGTTTCACCATTTGCCCGACTAAGCCCTGGGGAAGTGCGATCCCACAAACACACATGCGTCATTGGTGGTGGGTCGAACTCAGAGGTTCTTAAGACGTACGGTCCTAAACCGCTACACCAACCCCCAACGGTTAAAGAAGTTAAAAAATGTAGAAGGAAAACAAAATCAAATTACTTGGAAAAAACCGTGTTCTTTACAAGCTTTCTTCAGCTTTTCTATAGCTACTGGTCTTGATCGGCCGCCAAGTTCTTCAAGACTTATAATTGGTATATAAGTTGAGGGAGAGACTTCTTTCAGCGACCGCCGTTCTTCATCACAGATTAAGTACTTGTTGGGATGATGTGCGAGCTTATCGTGACCCCTACTGAGTAACAAGTTTTGAATGTCATCAGAGTACTCAATAGCCTCCAATGCCATTGCTTGTATAGATTGGATATCCTTTCACTTGAATCGGGACTGGGGACTCGGGAAGGAGTCTTTTGACTCAGGAAGTCTTTAAATTTATAAGTCAAGAGAGTATCTTTCAATGAAAGATAGACAGGTACACATATGACAGAAACTCATAGTTTTTAACACCAAGGCATTGGATTTTCACCAATGTTTGTGATATACTCAAGTCTCAAGCTAGAGGCTTGGCAACGGCAAACCCCTTTTGGAAACTATCAAATGAGAATACCAAGGCAGAGAGAGATACGCGAGGATAACGATTATGACCTAGCCTAAATTTGGGCACGTTATAATATACGATCACTAAGGTGTTAGTCTCATTGGATCAAGATAGCAAGATGCTATGGGAGTTCCCTTCTCTTCTTGATGATTAAGTAGTTTTTGTTATCAGTACTAAAAAGAGACTAAAGGTTTGTGATAATATGATGGTTTGTGATAATGTTATAATATACGATCACTAAAGGTGATGGTCTCACTTAACTATTCTAAGAAAAATACTTAGCACTTGTTATAAACCTCTAGTTAGTGACGATAATGACCATGTCTTAGCTATTGATCAAAAGACGATCTCGTAATAAAAGAACATATAAACTTATTCCACACTAATCCATATCTAAATTATAGTTAATCCCACACTAAAAGAACTTGATTCTTTCACACAATGTACTATCCAATCCAAAATAAATAAATATAAAGGTATATATGACGTTATTTGTATGTTTGCATCTATGTTTAACCAAATAATTCACCCAATTTGAACCTGACTCAATGCTCATGGAGCCAAGCATTTGAGGTGTGTAAGAGAGAGAAAGAGAAGCATTTCTTAAAACCGTTTTTGAGAAGACGATATTACTCATGCAATTATAGTTAAATGAAATCAAACCCCATGCTTTTCTTGCCTCCACACTTCTTCAATGTTTAAGCCCATCTCTCTTTCCTTTCTCTCATTTCATCAACTCTAAACTTCACATTTCTCTTCTTTTTCTACATTTCAACGTTGATTTTGGTTATCCGGCAAAATGGGGAGACCGCCGTGTTGTGATAAGTCGAATGTGAAAAGGGGTCTTTGGACGTCGGCTGAGGATGCAAAGATACTTGCACATGTATCAATCCATGGACCCGGTAACTGGACATCCGTCCCAAAAAAAGCAGGTTACTGAATAAGCACTTTTCCGGGGTTTTTTTTTTTTTGGATTAGGAAGATTAATTGCTTATGAAAATTTATTTAATTTTTTCGCGTGTTCGAAACAGGGCTTAAGCGGTGTGGGAAGAGTTGTAGGCTTCGGTGGACTAATTACTTGAGGCCTGACCTTAATCATAATAACTTCACACCTCAAGAGGAAGAGTTGATTGTTAGACTTCATAAAGCTATAGGCAGCAGGTAGGTTTAAGCTATTTTATATATATACACGATAGATTAAGATATTTTCTTTTGATTTCTTTGCTTAAAAGAGAGATTATTTGGTGGTTAATGTCGAAATTTTCTTTTCTTTTTGGAATCCGATTAAATTTTTTCAAATGTATGTCTTTTATTCTACATTTATATTAGGTCATATCTCTGTTACTCTTATGGATGAACTCGTAAAAAGAAATCGTAGATGAACATACCTCTAATGCCAAGAGCTGAACTCGAAGAATTTATCCTAAGAGTGACCTGCTATGAAAAATTCTGACGCAGATACTGATAAAATTATGACCCCGGATCACCTGGTTAGGAAAAAAATAGAAGAAACAAAATAGTCTGAATATAGATGATATGGACTACAATTTTTTCGAGTATCATAAAAGCGCAAACACCACAATCTTTGGCGTGGTTTGTTGCAGTTTTTTAGTGTTTGGTCATCTATATTATGATCTACAAAATAATTAGGTTTACGGAGATAAAAACACAGTATTTTACGTGCATATAGACTTACATGATCAGGAAACTTCGAGAAAAAAAATTATTTTTCAACTAAAGAACATTAACTATGTATTTTGAATTTGAAAAAAACAAGTCTTTCAAGTTTCCGATTTCGGGATCCTCTTTAGATGCCTAAGATTCATATAAATATTTCCCAAGTACAAAATGTAGTCTTATAAGGAATACTTGGATATATCTACTCGAAAATATCAAATCCGTCTCCCAAAAGTCGATATTTAGGTATTTTAAACCATGCATTCGAATGCCATGAAAATGTTATGTTAGGGCATAAAGTGCAGATCTTAACAAACTGAACTTCCAGTCTCTCTCTCGTGATTTTTTTCTCCCATTTCAGGTGGTCTTTGATAGCAATGCAACTGCCCGGAAGAACGGACAACGATGTCAAGAACCACTGGAACACAAAGTTGCGAAAGAAGCTCTTCGGAATGGGCATTGATCCAGTGACTCACAGGCCCTTTTCTCAAATCCTAGCGGATTACGGAACCATCGGCGGCCTTCCCAAATGTGGTATTCGAGTTGGCTCTCCGTTTACTCGAGAAGCTACAAATAACCCATTCTTCTCCAAATCAGATCCATCTATGGTCTCACAAGATAGTATGATGATGCCAATGATGGGAGCGGTACAAGATAGTAACCCTAATCATAAAGCTAATGCATTTTACGAGAATAATTACTCGTGGGATTTGTTGGCTCAGCTTCAAGCCATAAAACTAGAAAACGAAGCGGCCACTAATCAAGAAACCATTACCCAACAATCCCATTTCTTCACTGCAGATGGATCTTCCTCTTCTTCTAATGTCATGCAAGTAACTTCTCCGCCCCCGCCCCTGCCTCCGTCTCAGCTTCTGCCTCAAGGTATTTCTCATGAAACAACGCCCTCTTCTCCGTTTAGCTGGAGCGAGTTTCTTCTAGACGACGCGTTTCTTCCTCCACATTTACAGCAACAACAACAACAACAACAACAAAATTACGTGCATGGTGTGGAGGACATGGGGTATGGCATGTATGATTGCACTGGGCAAGGCCATCCGATAACAAACGGGGGAGGTGAGGTAAACGATGCAGTCGGGGTTTCTTCATCTTCTGATAACTCGTTTGTCGACGCGATCTTGGATCAAGATAACGAGATGTTATGGGAATTCCCTTCTCTTCTTGATGATTAAGTAGTTTTTGTTGTCAGTACTAAAAGGAGACTAAAGGTTTGTGATAATGTGATGGTTTGTGATAATGTTATAATATACGATCACTAAAGGTGATGGTCTCATTTAACTATTCTAAGAAAAATACTTAGCACTTATTATAAACCTCTAGTTAGTGACGATAATGACCATGTCTTAGCTATTGATCAAAAGACGATCTCGTAATAAAAGAACATATAAACTTATTCCACACTAATCCATATCTAAATTATAGTTATCCCACACTAAAAGAACTTGATTCTTTCAAACAATGTACTATCCAATCCAAAATAAATAAATATAAAGATATATATGACGTTATTTGTATGTTTGCATCTATGTTTAACCAAATAATTCACCCAATTTGAACCTGACTCAATGCTCATGGAGCCAAGCATTTGAGGTGTGTAAGAGAGAGAAAGAGAAGCATTTCTTAAAACCGTTTTTGAGAAGACGATATTACTCATGCAATTATAGTTAAATGAAATCAAACCCCATGCTTTTCTTGCCTCCACACTTTTTCAATGTTTAAGCCCATCTCTCTTTCCTTTCTCTCATTTCATCAACTCTAAACTTCACATTTCTCTTCTTTTTATAAATTTTAACGTTGATTTTGGTTATCCGGCAAAATGGGGAGACCGCCGTGTTGTGATAAGTCGAATGTGAAAAGAGGTCTTTGGACGTCGGATGAGGATGAAAAGATACTTGTACATGTATCAATCCATGGACCCGGTAACTGGACATCTGTCCCAAAAAAAGCAGGTTACTGAATAAACACTTTTCCGGGGTTTTTTTTTGGATTAGGAAGATTAATTGCTTATGAAAATTTATTTAATTTTTTTATGTATTCGAATCAGGGCTTAAGCGGTGTGGGAAGAGTTGTAGGCTTCGGTGGACTAATTACTTGAGGCCTGACCTTAATCATAATAACTTCACACCTCAAGAGGAAGAGTTGATTGTTAGACTTCATAAAGCTATAGGCAGCAGGTAGGCTTAAGCTGTTTTATATATATACACGATAGATTAAGATTTTTTTCTTGATTTCTTCGCTTAAAAGAGAGACTATTTGGTGGTTAATGTCGATATTTTCTTTTCTTTTTGGAATCCAGTTAAAAAATTACAAATATATGTCTTTTATTCTACATTTTTACTTTAGGTCATATCTCTGTTACTCTTATGGATGAACTCGTAAAAAGAAATCGTAGATGAACATACCTCTGATGCCAAGAGCTGAACTCGAAGAATTTATCCTGAGATCGACCTGCTATGAAAAATTCTGACGCAGATACTGATAAAATTATGACCCCGGATCACCTGGTTAGAAAGAAAAAAATAGAAGAAACAAAATAGTCTGAATATAGATGATATGGACTACAATTTTTTTCGAGTATCATAAAAGCGCAAACACCACAATCTTTGGCGTGGTTTGTTGCAGGTTTTTAGTGTTTGGTCATCTATATTATGATCTCCAAAATAATTAGGTTTACAGAGATAAAAACACAGTATTATGGGTGCATATGGACTTATATGATCAGGAACTTCGGAAAAAAAATTTCTTTTTCAACTAAAGAATATTAACTATGTATTTTGAATTCGAAAAAAACAAGTCTTTCAAATTTTCGATTTCCGGATCCTTTTTAGATGCCTAAGATTCATATAAATGTTTCCTGAGTACAAAATTTAGTCTTATAAGGAATACTTGGATATATCTACCTGAAAATATCAAATCCGTCTCCCAAAAGTCGATATTTAGGTATTTTAAACCATGCATTCGAATGCCATGAAAATGTTATGTTAGGGCATAAAGTGCAGATCTTAACAAACTGAACTTCCACTCTTTCTCTCTCGAGAGAGAGAGATTTTTTTCTCCCATTTCAGGTGGTCTTTGATAGCAATGCAACTGCCCGGAAAAACGGACAAGGATGTCAAGAACCACTGGAACACAAAGTTGCGAAACCAACTGGAACACAAAGCGGCCACTAATCAAAAAACCATTACCCAACAATCCCATTTCTTCACTGCAGATGGATCTTCCTCTTCTTCTAATGTCATGCAAGTAATTTCTCCGCCCCCGCTCCTGACCCGAGATTTGTTGGCTCAATTGGACCGGGCAAGGCCATCCGATAACAAACGGGGGAGGTGAGGTAAACGATGCAGTCGGGGTTTCTTCATCTTCTGATAACTCGTTTGTCGACGCGATCTTGGATCAAGATAACGAGATGTTATGGGAATTCCCTTCTCTTCTTGATGATTAAGTAGTTTTTGTTGTCAGTACTAAAAGGAGACTAAAGGTTTGTGATAATGTGATGGTTTGTGATAATGTTATAATATACGATCACTAAAGGTGATGGTCTCATTTAACTATTCTAAGAAAAATACTTAGCACTTATTATAAACCTCTAGTTAGTGACGATAATGACCATGTCTTAGCTATTGATCAAAAGACGATCTCGTAATAAAAGAACATATAAACTTATTCCACACTAATCCATATCTAAATTATAGTTATCCCACACTAAAAGAACTTGATTCTTTCAAACAATGTACTATCCAATCCAAAATAAATAAATATAAAGGTATATATGACGTTATTTGTATGTTTGCATCTATGTTTAACCAAATAATTCACCCAATTTGAACCTGACTCAATGCTCATGGAGCCAAGCATTTGAGGTGTGTAAGAGAGAGAAAGAGAAGCATTTCTTAAAACCGTTTTTGAGAAGACGATATTACTCATGCAATTATAGTTAAATGAAATCAAACCCCATGCTTTTCTTGCCTCCACACTTTTTCAATGTTTAAGCCCATCTCTCTTTCCTTTCTCTCATTTCATCAACTCTAAACTTCACATTTCTCTTCTTTTTATAAATTTTAACGTTGATTTTGGTTATCCGGCAAAATGGGGAGACCGCCGTGTTGTGATAAGTCGAATGTGAAAAGAGGTCTTTGGACGTCGGATGAGGATGAAAAGATACTTGTACATGTATCAATCCATGGACCCGGTAACTGGACATCTGTCCCAAAAAAAGCAGGTTACTGAATAAACACTTTTCCGGGGTTTTTTTTTTGGATTAGGAAGATTAATTGCTTATGAAAATTTATTTAATTTTTTTATGTATTCGAATCAGGGCTTAAGCGGTGTGGGAAGAGTTGTAGGCTTCGGTGGACTAATTACTTGAGGCCTGACCTTAATCATAATAACTTCACACCTCAAGAGGAAGAGTTGATTGTTAGACTTCATAAAGCTATAGGCAGCAGGTAGGCTTAAGCTGTTTTATATATATACACGATAGATTAAGATTTTTTTCTTGATTTCTTCGCTTAAAAGAGAGACTATTTGGTGGTTAATGTCGATATTTTCTTTTCTTTTTGGAATCCAGTTAAAAAATTACAAATATATGTCTTTTATTCTACATTTTTACTTTAGGTCATATCTCTGTTACTCTTATGGATGAACTCGTAAAAAGAAATCGTAGATGAACATACCTCTGATGCCAAGAGCTGAACTCGAAGAATTTATCCTGAGATCGACCTGCTATGAAAAATTCTGACGCAGATACTGATAAAATTATGACCCCGGATCACCTGGTTAGAAAGAAAAAAATAGAAGAAACAAAATAGTCTGAATATAGATGATATGGACTACAATTTTTTTCGAGTATCATAAAAGCGCAAACACCACAATCTTTGGCGTGGTTTGTTGCAGGTTTTTAGTGTTTGGTCATCTATATTATGATCTCCAAAATAATTAGGTTTACAGAGATAAAAACACAGTATTATGGGTGCATATGGACTTATATGATCAGGAACTTCGGAAAAAAAATTTCTTTTTCAACTAAAGAATATTAACTATGTATTTTGAATTCGAAAAAAACAAGTCTTTCAAATTTTCGATTTCCGGATCCTTTTTAGATGCCTAAGATTCATATAAATGTTTCCTGAGTACAAAATTTAGTCTTATAAGGAATACTTGGATATATCTACCTGAAAATATCAAATCCGTCTCCCAAAAGTCGATATTTAGGTATTTTAAACCATGCATTCGAATGCCATGAAAATGTTATGTTAGGGCATAAAGTGCAGATCTTAACAAACTGAACTTCCACTCTTTCTCTCTCTCGAGAGAGAGATTTTTTTCTCCCATTTCAGGTGGTCTTTGATAGCAATGCAACTGCCCGGAAAAACGGACAAGGATGTCAAGAACCACTGGAACACAAAGTTGCGAAACCAACTGGAACACAAAGCGGCCACTAATCAAAAAACCATTACCCAACAATCCCATTTCTTCACTGCAGATGGATCTTCCTCTTCTTCTAATGTCATGCAAGTAATTTCTCCGCCCCCGCTCCTGACCCGAGATTTGTTGGCTCAATTGGACCGGGCAAGGCCATCCGATAACAAACGGGGGAGGTGAGGTAAACGATGCAGTCGGGGTTTCTTCATCTTCTGATAACTCGTTTGGATCAAGATAGCGAGATGTTATGGGAGTTCCCTTCTCTTCTTGATGATTAAGTAGTTTTTGTTATCAGTAATAAAGAGACTAAAGGTTTGTGATAATGTGATGGTTTTTTAAGAACTATTATCTAAATGCACTCTTTGACCAATTAAAAAAATGTGCATTTACAAAATTTGATTCACTGAGCATCTCCAACAAGAGTATGTTGTTAGGGTTTTTCCAAACTTTGGCAAAAAAACTCTTCCAACAAGAGTATGGGGTTCAGCATAGTTACTTTCATATCCCTCCAAAGTATGCGAAACCTGAACTTGGGGAGGAGTTTGCGCATACTGCCTGGGCGCTGAACCGTTGAGCGCCCAACACTTTTTTAATACAATTGGCATCTCTCTATCCCATCACAACTTCTCTCCCCCTGCCTAGGCGCTAAACCGTTGAGCGCGTGGATTTTTTTTTAATACACGTGAAATCTCTCTCTCCCATCACAAGTTCTCTCTTAAAAACGTAATTCACTATTGGATGAAAACAATATGCGATTCTAGAATACCGGTATGGTACACCGGAATCGCATACTCTTCTGTTGGAGATGCTCTAACAAAGCTAGGGTTTGCATTGTTTTGGCTAATCTAATTTACATTAGACATATTAGTTAAGAATTTATGGGATATGATTTAGAATATTAACAAAATAATGTGGTAATTAAGGTAATTGACACATTTAACTAGGTGAGAATTTTGTTATGTGAACCTAATTTAGCACATATGTAGAGGTAAAAATATATTACGCATTACACAGTGTGCAGGGAAATTACTAAATTGTACAGTCCCGACTCAGGACTACGACTATAGGACCAACATTTTCTGTGCAATTAGGCTAGTTATGCGTTTATAAGGGGTGCAATTAGATAGGTTTCACTTCAGTGTAGATTGTTTGATGTTTTAGTACACTATCCACGTGTCGTGAAATATGCAAAAAACATTGAGTCTTACCATGGTCTTGGGACTATGCGATATTGATTTCTCTATGTTAACCGTTCCCTCCTAAAGTTCCTGCCAAGCTACCAACCACAAACCAATTAACAAAAAAACTGCAATCACCACCACAAAACAAAACAGAATAATTTTGGAAAATTTTAGGGTAGAGAGAGAGAGAGGAGAGGATGACCTCGTTGCAGAGATCGGCTGTTTCGTTCAGGAGACAAGGATCATCGGGTAATATTTGGAATGACCGTGAATTGCTAGAAATGAAGAAAGTTGCAACAGGTAGACAAAGAAGGGGACAACTCCTCAACAAAGAGATAACATCTCCGCAATCCCCTAACCCGACCACCCCGTCTTCTGCACTTCCAGATCAAACACCACGGGGTTGTGCTCTATCGGCTGTATTTGGGAAATGTTTGAAAACTTCAGTAAGTTAATGTCAACAATGCAAATGTACCCAAATTCTTGAATGCATTGTGTGTGACTCGAATTGAAATGTTTAGTGTCAATCAAAGGTGAAAGATGGTGGAAAGCTCTGTATATAGTTCGTCTGGTAATAGCATTGTGTTTGAATGATCATGCAAAAAGGTATCATTATAAATTTATAATTGTGAATTTTTCCAATCTCATTCTTGCCATTTGGTTGATCGATTCGCGCCCCAACTTTTTTGTTCTTCATCCATCACTATATGGTACAATAAGTCGCAGGCGAACTGGTTTGTCATAAATTTCCACGATCCAGTCCAAATTTCCGTTGTATATGCTTACTGAATCTTGAAACCAGATACAGATCAATCACTATATACTATATAGATTCGATCTGATCAAACTAGGCAGGACAATACAGTCAAGATGGGTGCGGGGAACCCAAAGGTGAATTTGTTGATTATTACAACTTTTCTACATATAGCGATATTATGATTAATTAGCTAGAGTTCTGATGCTGATACAAAGTATAACAGTACAAAATCAAGTTTCGTTTTCAGATGAGAAGTTGTGAAACAGTTTCCTTGTGTGACATCATCATACATGTTTCGCTGAAAAATGGGAGAGAAAAAAACTTATGTTTCAAATCTTTTCATGATCAGAAATTAGCCATCTAATAAAAATTAACCTCACCTGGATTCTCAGAGGCTGCCTCTGTTGTTGAACTTTCAGAATCCAAATGGTTGTTTATCAATGGAGTGCAGTTATCCTGCAAAAAAAATGTTCTGTGGATTCAAGTACAAGTTAATTGAGAACATTTTTCAACAAATCATGATGTTATATCCTTTAAAAAAAGAGGACATAACGCAGAATAGTTCGCAAATTCAGAGTCTCAATGAAATATATGTACAAGATATATAGGTTCGACAACCTTTATATCAATACGTACTTTTTTCTGTAAAACTGTGGTACATCAATTTGTATCCTGTTATAGGGACATAGTCGGGGGTATATTGCTGAAGCATTTACGGTTCTGAATTTTTCTTAGCCTTGCTTCAGAATGTCTTGAGCATATTGTTGGATTCCATTATTTGCCAAGTTAAGGAAATAGGAACATAGTCTAATCTATGGGTTCTGATTCTTTTGAATAGTATAGCAATGAAACATGTAGAATAAAATGGGAGTTAAGAGTAACGTTTACCAATAAGGAAAGTAGAGTGATTACCTGATTATCAGATACTTTATTCCCGTCTACGTATACGTTAAGACCAGTTGCGGATTGTGGATTTGAGATAACTGTTTGAGGAGGGGAGTGAACAAAATGCTGCAAAGTATAGCAAAAGCTGCGTTATTCATCAAACCGTCAATCATAAGCAAGCCTAATCAAAAAGAAGTCACTTGCCTCATATATGCAGGACGTATTACATTCCTCCTTTGGTTGGTTCGCAGCCGAATTACACTCCTCACTTTCAATTGATACTGCATAACGGAAATCACGAGTTATGCTTCCTACGGTTCAGAAAAGGAGAATAAACAAGTAAAATAATTGATAAGAGCTCCTTGTAATCATTACTGAAGTAGATAAAGTCGAAGCTCACGGTAGGAATGAGAACAAATCAGATTCAAGGATGGTGGTATGAGAAAGTCTTCCTTAAGGCCAATTTGGGGAACAGGTGTTAACAGTCTTGCGATTTCTATAACATACATTTTGGTGGTTTTATATCTTGATAGGAGTGCATTGCGAAAGATTCCGGCTGTTATTGATTTGTGGAAAGAAAAGGAAAACCGTTTTCCATAAGATAGCTTTCTCTCTCTAGATTATCTAGATCGATTTTGTTTTCTCTATATAAATTATCTCTATAGATTTCCCAATTCAATCAAATCCCATTGTTAGATTTCCCCTGATAGAATGCCTTTAATTTTTTCTTTCTGGGGTTTCCCCATCCCAATTTTTTATCTCAAGATTTGAAAACCCAAGTTGGAAATTGAGGAATTCGTTTCTTTTTTCTTCATTATCCACTAACCAATCACATCCTTCATTTACTATCTCTTCCTTTTCACCATTTGCTTTGAATTGTGTAATTTTGTTCATATCACGTTTTGGTCCCTGCCCTCAGGCTTTCAATTGATGAAAATTTTCATGTTTTAAATGAAAAATGTTATATTTGTTATATCATCTTGCATAGTACCTGTACTCATATAACAGTAGAATTCAAATTTACATCATGCATTATAGAGCTTCTAGCACAAACAAATTTTCCTTGCAAAGTTATGGTACAGAAGGACGAATAAACCTGTATTTTCTGCAGCTCCTTGCTCAGTATCTTTATATATGGAATCCTCTCGACTCTCTTGAATTGCACTAGCTGTTCTGATTCACCAATAAGCTAAAACATGTAAGTAAATTATAAAGACTAGATGTAAGCATTAATTAACTATCATAATTCAACTAACAGCCCCAAGTCAAAAAACTTGTGCAGTCAAAATGAGAAGTGTCTGCTAGAGTTAGTTTCTAATCATGTTGGACCAAAGTTTTGTAAAAACTTGATTTATTGATTTGGTGGATATCCGATTTGCAAGATTTGATGAAGAGTGGTGGTGCCTTTGAAGTTGCTTTGTTGGTTATAAATATTTTGATGAGAAGAAATGTGGATGTTGATCATCTTTGCTCTCTTTGCTTGAAGTTCCTGAACTTTTTTTAACATACTCATGGGATCCTTTAAGATGGTAGTGTAAGGACTTAGGAGAAACGCCAATTTTTTTATAAAGAAACTTACACAGAATTCATTTGGTGGGTGTGAAAGGAGCGAAGTCCGTGACACTTATTGGGAAAATGGAGTCAGATGTTGTTAATTTAGAAGTTTATGATTTTTTTATATTGAGTGCCTTCTAGCAAAGTGGTGAAAAGGAGTAAGAATCTAAGACTTCGCTGTGAGATAGTAAAAAAATGGTCCAAGTTGAAAAAAATTTGGATGATGCACAGGTTTGAGAAAACTGAATAATAAGGCAGAACATAAATTTGTTAACCATTATCAAAACTTGTCCAGATATATTTTAACACCCACATAGTAATAACCGGCATGTACATTACAAAATAGCATGCAGAAGTGAAGATAAGCTATCAACGCTGTTCCTTTCCGCCAAAACCCCCTCCAACAATGACATAAAAAAACCATGTGTAGTAATGGGCTGTTATCATTAACGTCCTAAATATTAAAGATTATAACACGTCGAGATCTCGGTATAAACAGATCTTACCATTTTGTATCGGGGTCTTAAATAGGTTTGAATCTGTAACGAACTGTATCAGTTTCTAAATAGCCTCAAAAATGAAATTGGCCAGAAGTCAACTGAGTCAACTTAGAAATTTTCTAGTTGTCTAGTTAATACAACATTCAGCTTTCAGCACGGCAAGGTCCTAACCCTCCTAAATGTGTACTGCTGCCACAATCATATGATAGTTGCAGAAAAGAAAACAGAGGCAACTCAAATGGGTTTAAATATGCCTTTTTTTTTAATTGAAATAACAATATTGATGAGGAAATTCCTTTTACCTATCATTTTCTTTTTCATCCATTGCTCCACATTCTTTCTGGCCTTCAAGTGCAGAAGAAAATATCTTTTTATCCTGATAAGAAATAATGGCCAACAAGTAATAATAATTACACCAGTACGCAAAGAGTAGTTGAAGCCAATATAACAGAGGACAATTTCATTAACAAATTACATCATAATGCTGAAATCACAAAGCATTTGGTTTAGAAATCATAACCAACATTTCAACTGACCTCTGCATCCATATTTAAATAAGCATTTTGAATCTTTTGTAAGATTATCTCAAACCTTCGCACATCAAAATGTAAGGCCTGGCCATTACACATTTCCAAAGTATTAATATCCAATATAATATTAAACAGAGGTTAAGACCAAAGTTCACAATCCCAAACCAAACCTTTTTCTCTGCGGTAAGATTTTCTATAACTTCTTCCTTCAGTAACAAGGCTTTCTGAAGGTAATTAGAGTAAAGGCAAAACAGGTAGCATGAATCATTGTTTTAATAAAACATGGAAATTGATTTTTAGCAATCTCATGTACAATCTTAACAAATGTTTTGTGGATATCTCTTTTATTTGAGGCCGACAATTGTTGGTAATGTTTTCTGCTTCAAGTTGTCCCTGTAATTCTGATATAGATGTATCCTTTCTTCGAAGTTCATCTTGGCTAGTTCTAAGCTTATTTTCCAGGAAAACAATCTTATCTGCATAAAATAAATGAACACTTCAATCCCAGTACAAAACTAACATAACCATATTTTACTTGACTAGAAGTTTCACTGGTTCTAATACTCATTCAGGTCCAACTTAAAATATATGTTACAAACTTACATACATACAACCACCAGCGAACAATTTTATATTTTAATATTAGGGAGCCAGCTAGAAACACATTTGGATCCCAAAATCACTTTCTTGGCTTGGACGTATGGGTGGTTACATTAGAAAAACTCTAATTGCGGATAATTTCATTGCAGAAATATGAGTCCAATATATTTAGTTTTTTGGGCCAGATTGAAGAGGGTTCGGCTATGCCAATATCTTTGAGTAATTAATTCGTCGTTGGGAATAGCCGAGGGAGGTTAGTCATTTTTCAGTTATTTGGAGTATAAGAGGGGGCCGGAACAAATCTTTAAAGGGATTTCCTTTTCATAACTGATCTGGAATGGTATTGCTCGAAGATTTCATGGAGAGGTTGCTAAAGGAATTTTAATGATTTTAGAAATTGGTTCATAGGAGGATACAGTGATGCCCAGGTTCCTTACACGGTTTGTTTATCACTTTATAGTATTGTGTCTTCCTTTCCTGTGATCCTTAGTAATTTGCTTCGTGAGATCATCTCTAATTTCAATACAAATTTAATTACCCCAATAATAACTGGTGGTGGAATGCTAACTTGCCAACTTACCTATAATTATACCCCAATAATAGGAAATTAGTTGATACCGATATGGATAAATAAGCATAAATACATAGCAAATCAAAAGCAATGTATCCAGATCTGGTACTTACCTATAAATTCTTTTTCAAATGTTGAAACCTGGTCCATTTTCCTCTTTAGTGCAGTCACTGAGTAAATTAAATAAAGTTAATTCAAGAAAAATCAATCTCATAAATACTAATTTTTCAGAAGCTACATGCCTATATCCTCCTTTTCGCTTACAACCCGTTGCACGTTGTCCACAACTTGCTTGACAGAAGCAGCTTCCCTTCCTATCGAGTCAAATAACAATAAATGATTGTGTATGTTCTCTGAAAGAAGGGCAATCTTTCTATCTCTTATCTCAATTGACCGTCTCATTTCACAAGTAGAATCCTGCACACCAATAATCAACATTTTATTAGTTTCAATCAAATTATCATGCATTCAAGCCCTTTGTTTTCCTGAATGTGCAAATAACATAAAGAAATAAAGTGAACCTCGTAAAGGCTAAGGAAACTCTCCCTTGACTGGAGCATGCTATCTATAGTTCCTTTTAACTCTTTTTGTTTGTTTTCCAGCAATAGGTTGTCATTCTCAAGGTACTGTACCTGCAAAATATGACAAGTTGTCATTTTTTCCGATACGACTTTTATGAATCCTTAGTTTTTTGAGATTAATTAAGAGAGAATTTCTATACAAGGCCTAAAGTGCTCAATGAATTACATTTAGTACCTCATAGTTTAAGAAATTACGTATGGACCCCAATTTTTAACTTTCATTGCTTTTACTACCCTAATAATTTAAAATGACTAAATTACTCAATATTTTTTTTTGAAAATATTTAACTTATATCCCATATTTTAACATGTAAAAGTATCCCATTTGTGAAGGAGTTTTCCCCAACTCTTTATGTGTTCGGTATCTCGTTTATAGCTCTCACATAACTCAACTATGAACCTTGCATACAAAATTATTCGTTTAGCACCTTTTGAATACGAGATGGGATATTTTTTTTTTTCTTCATGTTTCATTCTCGTACAAATTGGTTACGGTATCGATGTGCATGCATGATGATTAAGATATAATGGTTCGTCCCTTGTACTTCCGTAAAATGGGACATCAATTTCGTGGAGATTGTCTTAGTTCAGAGTTGTGGATTAACACCATTTATCCAAGCTATGTTGTCTAGAGGCAGTATTTGGTATGTTGTGAGATAGATGAGGCGAGTTATGAGCAAGTAGCAAAATTGGTATACACGAAACGACAGAAAAAACCCTCGAATATGTTGTTGCTTGCAGAGATAGAATGACCAACAAGAGTGTATTATCGTAGTAAAATAATCATCGCAGGGTGCGTACAGAGTTATTTATGAATGTTTCCGATGACAAGTCTTTGTCTAACGGTCAGTAGAATTGGGGAAATCGATCCCTTCGCCGTGTTGATCATAACGAAGCAGTCGTAGTTTACCACTACTTGCCCCATGGGAGGCCCAGACTCATGGAGTAGCTTTGGCCTTTTCTTTGATTAAGGATGCCAATATCAAAACTTAAACAATGAATCCTAAAACAGCTACAAAACAGAATGCAAACCTTAGTTTGGAGATGGTGTCGCAATTCATGCGACGAATCTAACTCTGCGTGCAACTGTTGTAGTTTTGTACTAAATTGTTCCTCGGATTGCTTTTGTTTCTGGATTCAAATGTTGCAAAATAAATACAATGTTTGATCAAATGTAGGAACATTAGAGTGGGAGTAAAGGGGAAACCTCAAACCTGGATTGAGATGTCTACTTGTTGAGTTGCACATTGTTCCCTCTCCTGTAAAAGAAGGTAGAGTGAGAGATAGTTAGAGTTAGAGTTAGAAGCAGAGAGAGAGAGAGAGATTAGGGTTTACTTTGAGGTCTCGAACTTGAGAGATTAGGGCACCAAGTTGAAGCTTGAATTTGGATAATCTGAGCAGCTCCATTTGCTTTCCCGGTTTTTCTTTCGTGTTTCTACATGTTAAATGTACGTTGAGACTTGAGAGAGAGGTGAGCTGAGAAGCCATATCATTTGGCATTCTGATTAACTATTTTGGTTTTATAGAAACGCCATATGATTTGGCGTCTGACTAACTATTTTGATTTTATAGAAACACCATATGATTTGGCGTCTTAGAACCAAATTACCGCAAATGGCCTCTCCAAAACTTTCCTATTGTCGTCTCTCCTCTGAGGCTCTGACTGACCACAATGGGCAAGTCTAATTCTGCTCATCGGCTCTAAAAATCGGTCCGATGCTTCCATTATAGCTCCATCTGGACTCAAAAATAAAGACTGCAAAAAAACTTTTGATACCATCCTAGTGCTCATCGTAGACCTAGTATGAGTTATAATGACACTTTTTCACATCTCATTACTGTTTTTACCCAACTCTAAATAGCTAAAATCGGGTATGTCATCTTATTCATATTTCTAGTTCTACTCTACGACTTTCATGTCGTAAAACAGTGAAAATATCATGGGATCTTTGTTTTGCGGTGCACGGATCCTTCCAACTTTTTGATTTTTTTCCCGTGTAAGTCCATCTTATATGATGAAACTTGACACATGCAGCTAACATTATTTTAACCAAACTAAAACGGATCTAAATTTTGCAAAATTAGGCACAACAAAAACATCTTCACTAGTAAAGCTTTTGACTAACTTGTGTCTTGTATTTATCTCAAGTAGTACCTACTGCTCCTAGTTGCATCCATTTCCAGTTGTTATCGGTCCGGCAGTCTATCTTGAAAAAGGTATATCTATTTTTTGGTCAATGCTCTCGTTTTTACGTTTTAATGGAACAATGTTTTCATGATGATACGACATATGACACTCCTAGGTTTAACGAGAGACACGCCTAAGACCATCTTATAATTTGAGGTAAACCTAAAACTTAGAGGCTGATGTTGTTATTCTGCTCTTCAACATACACCTAAGTACTATTAAGCGCGAAACTGTTATAATTCCTACTTCGGTGCTCAAGCAGACATGCGAGGGCAGACAGTAAACACTGAAATGAGAGCCCTACACATTATGAGGAGAAGGACAATGAACCTTTTTTCCTAAATGTTGGATATTGCAGTCAACCTGCCTTGGATCTCTGGGTAAAAGTTATGGCGCGCGAAGAAAAACAACTGTTTCTGATATATCGTCTGGTCCACGGTACTGTCTGAGGTATTTGAGTGTGACAGTTCCGAGAATACTTCAACTCAAGTCTCACTCATCCTTCAAATTTGAGAGCTATGTAATCGAACTTTCAGGTCCCCCTTCTTTCGCTCTCCCTATCAAACAGTACTGAGTGAGACCAGTAGTACTGACCTCTCTCTTTCTCGCATTTCAAAATGGGGTCGTTTTAAATAACGGATTCTTGATTTCCTTCAAACTGAGCTGGTATTAGTTACATTTTCAAGTTCAAGATTGAGAGTCGCACCCCCTGACATATTTCTTCCACCATCGATGATCAACGAAGATGAACACGTGTTTAACTCTGCGAACACATCTTCATTCAGTCTAGCGGAGATTTGGCCATTTCCAATCAATGGTAATGGTGCAAATATTGATGAATCCGGTGTCGGTGTTTTGGTAATTTTCGTAACTCTATTCTCCTTGTTTTCAATGACCATAAGACTATTGGGGAATTAATTATTATTATTTTTGGCTGAAAACAGAGTGATTGTGAGTCTGAACATTTGAAAGTTACAATGGGGTCTGGAGAAGATTTCAATAAGATGCCTTCAGGCGCCGCAGAAAATGTAAGAATGTCAGAGCTGCCTGAACCTAAGCAAGATTATATTCATGTTCGAGCGAGACGGGGTCAAGCTACTGATAGTCACAGCCTAGCAGAGAGAGTAACTATGAATATCTTTTGTTTCCTTTGTCGTTATATATAGTTTTCATGTTCCCCTTCATGTTTAAGTAACTGATACCAAGATCACATCTAAATATTGAAGGATAAAAAGTCCAAATAGTAAGAAGACTATTAGATTTCCATACCGATAATATACCCCGATTAATTTACAATGTTACATTTACATTTCGCGTGCCTCGTATGGGGAAATCAAGTAGAAAATAGTGGCAGACTGGCAATATATAGGCTGATCGAAGTTTGCATTTTTGGCAGGCTAGGAGAGAGAAAATCGGTAAGAGGATGAAAGTTCTTCAAGATCTTGTCCCTGGATGTAATAAGGTGAATTTTTGTTATTCTTAGACTTCCATACTAGTATTAGACTATGGGAAGATTCTGTAAGTCGGGCCTGTCTCGTTAAAAATTAGTCTCTAGAACACCAAATATTGAATAGTTAACCATACTATACAGGGCTGATTTCCAGTTTTCAATTTCTAGCTGACATGATTGGTTTCTAGATATTAAGTTTTCTTCCGTGCAGATAATTGGCAAAGCACTAGTCCTTGATGAGATAATTAATTACATCCAATCGTTGCAACGTCAAATTGAGGTATAAGGGTTTCTTGTTTCTATTACGCAATTGTCATACCTCCCCTTAAGATCTTTGTTGTAATGCTCTTATTGGATCATGCAGTTCCTGTCAATGAAGCTTGAAGTTATTAATTCGAGACTCACCAACCTTGGCATTGAAGGATATCCTTCAAGAGATGTAAGTCTTAACACGTTGGATACTTAGCTCAGCATATTCAAACTGACACACCATAATTAAGGTTGTTTCATTATACTAAGTAAGATAAATAGAATTGTGTCAGAAGGTTGTAACATAGGATGTGAGGATACGAATCAAGCTGAAACTCCGAAAGCAAAATGTGTGACTGCAAAATCACGAATGAGGACAAATGATAGTGCTCTTAAGGCCTATTATATATCACAAGCCTTTTTTTTTTGGGAAATTGAGCTTGTACAAAAAAAAAAAGAACTAAAAAAAAAGAGAAGAAAAAGACAACAGCTCATAGAGCACTCAGTCAAGACTTGCTTAGTCTTCATTTGGCAGACTGCTAATGAAATCCCACAGAATAATGAGCAAAATGCTAAGGAGCTCTTTAACTCTGGATGATGTAGATTTTACCTGCAGCATAATTGTTAACAATGTTTTGGAGAACAAAATCAAAATCTTCAGGCTGAATTTCCAGGTAGCCCAAATGTTGCATGAGCTTGGCAAGATGATCAACTGCTTTATTGCATTCTCTGTGCACATACATGATAGTGTACTCCTCCAACTTGCTTAGTTCTTCATAAATCTCCTTAAGGAACCTTCTAGCCTTCCAGGATAGAGCTGTTTTCTTGTTTATCATATCCACAACAATCTTGGAGTCACAATATATATACAGCCTTAGCTTTATATTTATAATTGCGAGTCTTAAACCATTAAGAAGAGCTTGCCTTTCATGGATGATAATAGTCCCAATGCCCCTATGTTCAGTAAGAGAACCATCAGTGTTCAAACCATGATAGTCACAGGGAGGCTTATCCCATCTGCAGGTTTTGCGAGGCTTGTTAACCCAATCGATATCCAGATTCCTATTTTCTACTGTATGTATATATGTTAGCAGCATTTGCTTCCAGCCTCAGGTTACCGACATAGAGCTTAATTATGACATCATTTATTATTTCCTTTATAACTTTGTCAACATTTCTTTACCCATTCTTGAAAACTATGTTGTTCCTTTCAATCCAAATATGGTAGATAAAGGCGTTTAGAGTAAGCTTTTTAGAGATGCAGCCCAGATTTGTACCTTTAAACACAAGCCATGTCTCATTAGTTATCGTTCATCTAAATTTGGATTACAGTACGGATGGTCATCAAGTGAGACATAATCGTACGGTAACCTTTTAATAAATTTTGAATTTACGCCCTACATTGCTAGCCTTGAGACGCCTTTTTCCTATGGTAAATGTCATGACCCTTTTTTTCCCGTTGATTTTATTGCACAGACATTCGATGCTGCAAACGTTGCCTTTTCCTCACAAACAACAATAGAGTATGACCAAGGTTCAGCGCAGGAATGGCTGCATATGCAGGTTGGTCGCGGATTCAAATGAGGTACATAAAATTAGAAGGGAAACTTCCACCATGTTTCACAATTACATTAGCATCTATCTCTGGTGACGAATTTTGGATTGTAATGTTGTACAAGTGGTATTGATAATAATATTTAAAGAATTCAATTATTTTTTGTTTTCTCCGGGATATATATTTCCCCATTGTTGTTGTTGTTGATGTTGTTTTTTTAAAAGGAAAATCTATGGTTCTTCTTCAGTGTGTTATATAAACATCAACGAAACTCCTATATCAAAATTTTCTAAGTTTAACTAAGATCAACAGTTCACTCGGATGAAAATCACCATTGCCTCTAGACAATGAAACAAGCAAATCTTCAACTTGCATCTCCAGAATAACCTTACAGCCACAAACTCCATCTTGAACAGAGTTGAACAACTGTTTTTTTAGCAACCGCATTCAGATGTGCACATAATTCCTACAATCAATGTTGAGATATATAATCATCCCCACATAACTTCAAATATACATTATTTAATGAAGCTATGCATATAATAGTTTATTACGATCACTGCATATACATTATTTTTGTATAAAAAAATGACATAAATGATGCACATGCCACTTCACCAATGTTACTAAAGCAGCAGGTATTTATTTTACGTGCCGTGCCACTCTGCGTCACCCAAACATCGTCCAAGTGTTGAGCTCAAAATTTGATGGCCTAAGCCTATTTTGGTACCCCATTTAGAATATTTTCAAATTTCAACACTATTTGTCTATTGGAGACATTTTCTTTTATATCTACAGACCGTTTTAACAGAGGGAAGGGAAACATCAAACATAAAAACAAAAATAGAGATCTGAGACAAAAACAGACTTTTTTTTGCTTCTCAGATACAAATCAAATAAAATAATAATAAAAAATCCCCAAATCAGATAATGAGAGAATAATTTTCAACAACGAACATAAACCCTAATTATTTCGATTTCACCCAAATCAGCGAGAGGCGAAAGCATGGAAGCTCTGATCCAGCTCTGTGATCTAATCGTTCAAAACCCTACCTTGTTCGCTGATAAACTCTCTTGGATTTGTAGCAGATGCCCTAATCCAGAGTCTCTCCTATCCGGATCATCTAGGATTACACAATCTCAGCTCAATGCGGTTCTTGTGATCGCTAGGTTCCTCTCGAAATGCTCTAAACATGATAGAGGTAATCGTCCGAAATCTGTGGTAATTGGGTTTCTTCAATCGATTCCCGCTTCGTTTGATCGTGCGTTTTGGCCGCATTCGTTTGGGAACTTGGCGATTTCGACATTTTTTACTGATTTTTTTGACTATATTGTGAAAGCTACGGAGTTTGATCCGGATTTAGCAGAAGAGATTGCTGGGTTTATGGGGCAGATTGTGATATCTGCTGCTTTTACTACTGTTTACGAGAAATCGGAGATTTCGAGGTTGTTTTTGGCTTCTGTATCGAAGAATTTCCTTCCGATTTTGCAGTCGGACGCCGAGAAATTGGCGGGGTGTATTCTGGAGCAGTTTCCAGTGAGAGATGTGGTTATAACTAGTGGGACATTGTCTATACAGAGTTCTCCGAGTCCGGGGAACGAAGCGTCGGTCTCTGGGTCGTCGTCAAGCAGCATTGTTTCGAGGAGTAATGGGGGTAACATTATGTCGAGAAGTAGTGTGGATCAGTTTGGGGTGAATTGTAATGATCCCGCAGCGATTAGGCAGTTAGTTGCTGTATTTGAAGACGAGTCTATCGAGGGCTTGGAGAAACAAGAGTTAGGGCTGAGGTTGCTAGGGCACATTGTGGAAAAGGTCCCTATTAAGGCTGAACATTTGGAACAGATTAGAGCTGTTGCAAAAGATCAACTTCAACTTTTATCATACTTTTTAAAGGTTACTCCTTACTGATTTAGATTGTAGAATACATGTGGATAGGGACATTAGACAGAGTCGGATTGATCGGCCATTTTCGACTCAAAAAATTGCCAAAGTAATCACTAATTGGCTCTAAATAAGCTAAACTAAACATAGTTCTGAATGTTTTTCTTTTGGTGAGTCTGTTGAGTAAGTCCAAATACTTGAATCACCCCGTCATCTCATTATGTATCTAACATTTTCAAATTTGCACGAATTTAATCAGATTAATTTTTAATAACCCCTTGCCAAAAGTAGCTGAATTGTAACTATGTTTAAAGGTTAGAGTTTCTGGTTGTTTTAGGTCATGCTTGTTGAATTTAATTGAGCTGCTTTTATTTTGATTTCTCGACAGATAAGGAAACGTGAATGGACAGAACAGGGGTCATTCCTGAAAGACAGAATTAATACTAAACTATCTGTGTACAAAGCTTCAGTTTGGGTGCAAGTTAAAAGTCTTGCTTCCCTTGACTCTGATGGGAAATCTTCTAAAAGGCTATTGTTAGAGACTCTTGCATCATTAATAGAAGCTGCTGAAGCTTGTTTACTCTCTGTTTGGAGAAAGCTGCGAGTCTGCGAAGTACTATTCAGTTCGTTACTTAACGGAATCTCACAGATTGCTGTCACTCGTGGGGGTCAGCTGTTACGTGTCCTCCTTATTCGCCTGAAATCGCTTGTGTTGACAACATGTGCTCAGGTACTTTTCGCATGTGTTCCAGATATCCCTTATGAATACTCTGGGTAATGTGATTTTCTGTATTGTTTATTTGAAATAGGCTGATACGTGGGGCAACACCCAAGGAACCATGTTTGAGAGCGTCATAAAGACAAGTTGTGAGATAATAGAATTTGGTTGGAACAAAGACCGGGCTCCTGTAGACACTTTCATCATGGCATTAGCTTCGAATATTCGTAATTATGACGAACAGGTTGGTCTCTTAGAAGTACTAACTACTGGTTATCCTATGAGAAACAATAATACTGTACAATATTCACTAACCTGATTTACGAAATGTCTTCATTTATGAAAGGAATATATTTTATGTGATCACTGTTCGTAACTTACTCCAACTTGGTTCCTGTAATATTTTGGGTTAAATTGTAATGTTACATTTTGGTATTTTGTTACTTGCTATTTTTTTGTTCTTTTTGGTGTACATATAACTTTTATAAGCTTATATACATTCCTTTTCAGGATAGTACAGAGAAAGCAGTTATTGTTGTGCAGCTTAATGTGATAAGCATGTTGGCTGATTTCAGCGTCTCGCTTAATAAGTCGGAAGTGGTAGACATGATATTGCCACTATTTATTGAAAGTTTAGAAGAGGGAAATGCTTCAACTCCGTCCTTATTGCGTCTCCGAGTATGAATTTTTATCTTCTAATTTAATATGCTATCTTGGGCATTATCATTTTGCTTTACTGTAGACTCTTGTAATGGCAAGGCTGAACTTAGATCACAAAGAGGAGGAATAAAAAGAACCTGAAACAATGATGCACCTTAGGGTTGTTATATGGACTGTGGCAGGACACAATAATGTTTGTAAGCAAAATTGAGATTTTATTATATTAATATAAACAAAATTAGAAGAGGAGGACAAAAGCCTGCCTCTGAGCATAATTTAATCTCAAGCAACATACAATCACATTACAAACTCTTAGAAAAGTACCTCTTCTGAAACTAGCTACTCCCATCATGTCAAGGACGAGACTAGCCCTTGATAAAACACAATATGCTTGTAGTTCTGCGCCTCAAAAGTTGTTAAGCCTTTTCATACATTGGTACCATTAAGGTAGCTGCTGCTGTTATTGTTTCTTACTATATATCGATTCTCAATTTTTTTTATTTTTTGTGTAAATTCCTGCAGTTACTTGATGCAGTATCTCGTATGGCGAGTTTGGGGTTCGAGAAATCCTATCGTGAGACAGTTGTTCTGATGACTAGAAGCTATCTAAAAAAGCTTTCAACTATAGGATCTGAACAGAGCAAAACATCAATGCAAGAAGCGACTACAGAGCGGTTAGAGGTCTGCATTTTCCCTTCGACTTTGTGTTTGATAAAACATGAATCTTAAAACCACTGTTTATGAAATGAATGCTCACTGGTTCAATCACATTGTAGATTCTTCCTGCAGGATTTCTTCGAATAGCTAGTAGTCTTACTAGTCCTAAACTGCGGGTGGACTGTCGCCATCGCTTACTATCTTTGTGCTCAGATGTAGGGCTAGCTGCAGAGTCCAAAAGTGGAAGGTAAAATTCCATTTGTAATGATTTATGCTGTTTGAGAAGCACGGTTCACTCTTATATTTCTGTTTCTTTTCTCCTTTGTTCCATTTCTTTCTTCGTATCAAAACTATTTTCTCGGAGGTATCCCCTATGATTTAGGGTCTTTCTTTGTTGATTACTTCAATAATCAATATTAAGAGCTATCTCCAATCAACAACCAGAAACTGGACCCCCTGTATGCAGTAATTATGTGCGAGGTGCCCTTACTCATGGGTGTATTGCAAAAGGAACCAATTGATAGTTAGTATCTTAGTTCTTTTGTCGGTCTTCGACGAAAGAGGGAGGGGGAATAATGTACTATAATAACATGCATAGAGGTATCTGTAAACCCGACCTAAAACATAGAGGTATATCTCTGGGTAACTCAGTATATAATTAAGTCAAATTGTGTAACGCCTTTATGAGATGGATTCAGATGCATATACATATGGCACAGAAGGCACTGTTATTACGTTTACTTATCGCGATAGGATTTTATGCTTCTTATTGTTAATAGTTCATTCTCTGCAGGAGTGGAGCAGATTTTTTGGGACCTCTTCTTCCAGCTGTTGCGGAGATATGTTCTGATTTTGACCCAACCACAGATGTTGATCCTTCGCTTTTGAAGTTGTTTCGCAACTTGTGGTTCTATGTTGCTCTTTTTGGCTTGGCACCTCCAATTCAGAACCAAGTTCCAAAAAAATCAACTACTACTACACTAAACAGTGAGGGTAGCATGAGTGCCATGGCTCTTCAAGCTGTGGCTGGGCCTTACTTGTGGAACTCTCAGTGGTCTTCCGCTGTTCAGCATATTGCTAAAGCAACCCCATCCCTGGTAAGTTGAAGTGTAAAAGAATTTAGCTGCAATGCCTTCTCGTCAATGACGGTTTTGATGAGTTTTGGTCAGGGTTTAAATGTGTCTCTCAGATAGGATCCAAAGTTACAGATCTTGATCCCAACTGAACTCAATCCATTTATTCCTAAATCCATAAATATGAATTTCTGAAGGTTTTCTTTTCTTTGTCATAGTAGCTTTGAGAATTATAAAAAACTTCTTTGTTTAATGTCACGACCCCACTCTACACGCACCAATATTGTCCCCACTTAACCACTACGAATCTTCAGCAGTGTCGGATTTTTATGTCGGATTTTTATTCAAACGAAAAGGCCTCGGTGACATGTAGTGCGAATCTTAACTTAAGAACCATACACACGGCAGGATATTAAGCGACGTGGGACTAAACCACTGGTGCAGCCATCACCGCTATTGGACTAGGCGCCTTTCCAATACCCGCTCAGCCGAGGTGTTACATTTAAAGTCAATGATTACCGTATTAACTACTAAGAAACTTTCACGCTAAAATGTCTGCTCCAGGTTGTTAGTCCTGTGAAATGGCTTGAAGATGAATTGGAACTCAACGCTTTACATAACCCGAGCAGTGGTCGTGGTATTGGTAATGAGAAAGCTGCTGTAGCTCAAAGAACTGCTCTTTCAGTTGCTTTAGGAGGGCGGGTTGAGGTAGCAGCAATGAACACAATAACAGGTTTGAAGTTTTTTTTTGTTTTTTTAACATTATGCTTTTGGTCACGATGTAGCATGCCATCGAGCTGTTTATCTAGCTGATTGTCTTTGGGAAAAGGACTGCAATTTTGTCGGTTGGGTTGGGTTTTAAGTCAATTAATTTTTGCATACTTGTCTCGAACCCAACCCAACTCTATTTCTGACTTGCATTTTGAACATGACGCCGACCCGAAGTATGGATGGCAATTTGACCCGCCCCGTTGAGGATCCGCCCTGCCCCACCCCGAACGGGGCGGGCTTGGGATATATTAAACGGGTATGGAGGCGGCTATGGGAAGTATAACACAAATCCGTGGGGAAGCGGGGTGGATTTGGGATTGTCTCAAAAAATCCGTACCCGCCCCGCCCCATTTAAATAGTTTATTGTTATTACCCTTAAATATATGAATACAAACCTATATAAAAGAGTTTTTTTTTATTGAAAAAATAGTTTTATTAGTTAAATGGGGGTGGGGATGGGATTTAGTTTTGCAATGTGGGGGCGGGGATGGGGATCCCCGTTTAACTTAAATGGGTATTGGGGCGGGGATGGGAGTGGGAAACTTAGGCGGGGATGGGATTAGCTCCCCCGCCCCAAAACCGCCCCATTGCCATCCATAACCCGAAGTGGTCAGCGAGCCTAAGACTTAATTGGCTTGCTCGGGTCACCAATACTCCTATATAACAGCTTGAAATCAATCCAAATTTTAGAAATTGAAATCTCGCTATTGAGAGTCTCTACTCAATAAAATCTGTTTGATTGTTGTTTCAGCTTTAAGAAAATTGTTCATACCAAATCTATGCATGTTCCCTGTTTTCTAGTCCTATGTACTAGGGTTTTCCTATTTGTTGATATACGGTTTCATGATTTGATTTTCTAAATGGTTTATGATTTTTTTGGTAGGTGTGAAGGCAACATATCTCCTTGCAGTAGCTTTTTTGGAAATAATACGTTTCAGCAGTAATGGTGGGATCCTTAATGGTGGCACTAGTTTGACTGCTTCTAGAAGCGCTTTTAGTTGTGTGTTTGAGTATCTTAAAACTCCAAACCTGACGCAAGCTGTCCTGCAGTGTTTGACGGCTATTGTCAACATAGCTTTTGAAACAGCAGTTTCATGGCTGGTATATTTTCTATGCTATACTGCTTCTCTTGCTCCATTGGTTCAGTTTTAGATATTAATAAACTAACTTGAACCATTTCCGTTGATCCAATTTTTATTGGAAAAAAAAATGCAATACGTTTACTGTATGCCCAACTCCTAACCATATTCCTTTTCCGTTTTTCGTGAATTCTCAACTTAATCAACTCATGTTCTTTGTGTGATGAATTCTCGAAAAAATGAAACTCTTTATTCTTAGAGGTTATGTTTAATTGCTATGTTGTTAGCAACTTGTTGTATGTACATTGGTTTTGACTGATCCTTATAGTTGGGATTCTAGGATGATCGAATATTAGATAATGGCGATAAAGCTGACTTAAGAGAAGCTACTCTATCTGCGCATGCATGCTTTCTTATAAAAAGTATGTCAGAAAGAGAGGAACATATACGAGAGAACTCCGAGAAGCTGTTAAATCGACTTAAAGATAGGTTTCCGCAGGTAATCATATTTGAATGTTTTCCTCATTTCGATTTTGTTTAAATGTGTAATATATTTGAACTAAATTGATTCATGTGTGCAGATTTTGTGGCATTCTTCTTGTCTCGATTCGTTGTTATTTTCAGTTCACAATGACTTACCATCAGCTTTTGTGAATGATCCTGCTTGGGTTGCTACAGTTCGTTCTATGTACCAAAAAGTTATTCGGGATTGGATCAGTAATGCACTTTCATATGCTCCATGTACAACCCAGGGTCTTCTGCAGGTTTGTTAACAAAATCCAAAATATAATGTTAATGCCATTATTGTTAATCTGGCATCACTTCCAAATTTAAATTTGAGTTGTAGTACTCTCAGTATTTCGGTATCCCAATAAGAATCAACTGCATTTTTCTTCTGCTTCTTCTTCTTAGTTTTTTGGGTGTAAGCTCGGATTAAGGTAAGACCAGTGTTTGAAGTCTTGAGATCTGGCCTCGGGTCGGCAGGAGCCAGTCGTGATCCAACTAGGCTATAGCCAGATCCGCTGCAGATTTTTGATCCCCTGCCGGTCCATTCCGGTCCATCTTGGGGAAACTTGGGCAATCTGATCTTTGTTGATACAATCAAGACCTATCCTAGTATTTCTCGAGATTTCCCCCAAAATCGGGTTAGACCAGGCCGATCCCGAGTTGGATTGGGCGATCCCGGTCGACAGGATATGGGAGTTTGAACCATGAGCACGACCCCTACCTGCTATATTAGAATGAAAAATAAGAGTTACAACCTAGTGTAAGTATTTTCTAAAGCATCCTACTCAATGAGTGCATGGAGGCTAGCAGGAATGGAGCTAGGGAAAGCTGCATTTTCACCAAAATTGACAATAAGAGAAGCGCGATAAATTTTGTACAACGGGCGGCCTTTTGTATGTAGACATGGGTGGAGCCAGGATGGGTATGGATGGCAAATTGCTCTGCCCCGAATGGGGGCGGGTATGGGAAGCATGACATAAATCCACGGGGGAGATGGGCGAATTTGGGATTGGCTCGAGAAATCCGTACCCACCCCACCCCATTTAAATAGTTTATTGTTATTACCCCTTAAATAAATAAAAGCCAAAATAAAAGAGTTTTTTGTTCAAAAAAGTTGCTTTATTAGGTAAATGGGGCGGAGATGGGAGTTGGGAACTTAGGCGGAGATGGGGATGGGATTAGCTCCTCTGCCCCATTGCCATCCCTCCGAACAAAAATTTAGGCCCATTTTAGGAATTATAAAATTACTATGTTAATAATTATAGTATCAGACATACCTCTACATTGATCAACAAACGAAAAAACTAGTGGTTTGGGACCATCTCTTGAAGAGAGTAGAGAGTGGTCACGAGTTTGCAACCCAACACCGGGGGATATCCGCCAAGATTTATCTCGACGTAAAATGGAGCGTGCAGCTTGCGGAGGTATCTTGGCAAGCCCGGGAGACTAGTTGGAGAATGGTGAAAAATGATGAACCAAGGGAACTTCTGGATTTCAAAAAAAAAAAAAAAACATTTCTTCACATTGATCAACTAACAAAAATAATGAAAAAAAACCCCAAAAACTTAGGGCCAACAAGAATTGAGCCCGAGTCGATGGTATAAAATCTTAAATACTTCGCACTTGAGCTATAGCTCTTTTATCATTTTAGAGAGACGAAAACAATAATAATATGCTATATTAATTTTTTTCTTCAAATTTTCACCCTATAGTAAAATAATTTGCAACAAAATTATTGGTGCACCCCACCTCTAAATCCGCCCCTGTATGTTGACAAATATGAAACTCTAGTGTTGCAATCAGTCCAAAAATGCTGTGTGGTAGCCTTGCCATTTCCAAGGAGGCTTACCATGTTCTCTGATGAAGCCGACTAAGGCTTGAGAATCTGATCCAACTCCAATTTCCTTGAACTTTGTAGAAACTCCATGGCGTGGACCTCTACTTTATACTTGAAGCCAATGTAAGTGATTACCATAGATTTCGCTTTACATGCATATTGCATCTGCTTACCGCAGTGCCACTTGATCTTCAATCAATCTATAACCTCCCATATCCACCTGTATCTGCTAGGGAGCCATCATAGTGAGCATAAGAAAAGGAGGGGGAAGCATCTTGTTTGCCTTCACTTTATTTGTGATAAGTAAACTTTCCTAGGCGTGTGATGTTGATTAAAACAAACAATTGCAGCTTACTAACTTGCTCGTCTAGATGTCATTCTTTTGCCCCCTTGCACGACTCTTTCTTATGGGTTGTTACAAGTTGTAACAAGTGTGTAATGGCTAGTTGGAATATTCGTAGGTTTTATTATCAACTTGATGACATTATATTCCCATCATAATCTGTTTGTGCTTGATCAAGGCTAATAAAAGTCCGTTTGCTAGGAAAGAAAAATGATTTTATGAACTGATTTTCATTTTAGTTTCTCACTCCCTTCTTTCTAATTATTTATTTCAGGACAAGCTTTGTAAAGTAAATACATGGCAGAGAACTCAACATACTCCGGATGTCATATCTCTTTTGTCTGAAATGCGAATTGGTACAGGAAAAATTGATTGTTGGATGGGCACACGAACAGCCAACATTCCTGCAGTGCTAGCTGCTGCAGCTGCAGCTTCAGGAGCAAATCTAAAATTGACGGACGCTTTCAACTTGGAGGTGCTTTCGACTAGTATAGGCAGCGCAACAATTAAGAACAACATTGTTGGTGAGATAGCTGGCATGAGAAGATTTTATGAAAGCATTGGCGGCTTTAATACCGGTGTTTCCCCAATTGGTTTTGTTACTAGTTTTGGTTTACAGAGGTTGCGATATGGAACCTCTCCCCAAGAACCGCAACCTGAAAGTGAGTCTTTTAATGAAATTCTACTTACAAAGTTTATAAGGTTACTTCAACAATTTGTTAACACTGCTGAGAAAGGTGGAGAAGTGGACTCAGTAGAATTTCGTGAAACATGTTCTCGAGCAACTGCATTGCTCATTTCAAACATGGTAAGTGAGCTTTTAAACTTTTTCCAATACTAGTGTTTAGTTCTTTCTTGTAGTTGCTAAGTCTTTTAGTGGACAACTATGTAACATTGACATGGGTACACGTGTTGGTCTGGTACGAGGCATCGGGCACGGTGAGAAAAAGAATAATACCTTGAAAATATGCCGGACACGTATCTGAGTGTCGGTTTCGGTGTCGGATACGTCTCGACACAGATTTTATTGAAAGTATGCCGTGTCCATGTTACATAGGTGGACAGGAATTAAATCAGAATCCTATCCACAATCCAATAAAAAAATTGGACTTTTATGTTCCAGGAGTTGAACCCGATGTATTTCGATAATGTGAGTTCCAATAAGATTTTATAGCCCATTTAAGTGGACCGCAGTCCCATCTGATTTGAATTTGATCAATTATAAGCTTGCCACATATACAAGTACATAAGATAGTGGCAAAAGCCAAAAGCGCAACCATGTTGCATTGGCATGGTGTCACTTGAAAGAGACTAGGACCTGGTTTTATATCTCAACGCTGTCAAAATTTTCCTGATTTTTGTTTCATTAATTTCTTGCTTTCAACATCGCGACTTTCACTTCAATTGTCTTCGCGGCCTAGAAGAGCCCTAGAGTTGTGACTGCATTGAAATCATATTAAATTGGACTCTAACGATTCATGTTCAAAATTGATCTGATTTGGCATGTGCCAAACATAATCAAATCAGATTTGGATATGGCCTTTGTATAATTGGACCAAATTGATGCAAATCCATTCTGGATCCGACTGTTTCATAAGATGCGATCTTATTATGCATCCCTTTACCTTCTTTATTGGCGAGCCCCCAATCCTCGGTCGGTGCTCCTTTCCCCCCTTTAATGGCGAGCCCCCTACCCCTTTTTCTTATTTTTTTATTTTTTTCTTCTTCAGGAATCTGACTCAAGATCAAATTTGGAAGGTTTCTCCCAGCTATTACGGCTTCTTTGTTGGTGTCCAGCTTACATTTCAACACCCGATGCGGTGGAAACGGGTGTATTTATTTGGACATGGTTAGTTTCTGCTGCACCTCAAGTTGGATCTCTTGTCCTCGCTGAGCTTGTTGATGCATGGCTGTGGACCGTAGATACAAAACGGGGGATATTCGCTTCTGAAGTTAGGTACTCTGGGCCTGCTGCTATATTAAGGCCTCACCTTGCACCTGGTGAACCAGAAGTGCAACTTGACAAGGACCCTATTGAAGGAATAATTGCTCATAGGTTATGGCTTGGATTTTTCATTGATAGATTCGAGGTCAGTAAACAATGCACTATTTCAGTTCTTATCTTGTAATTTTCTTATATGTTATAATGTTAGCCTTGATATACTGCTCAAAAGAACTTTGCAATGTTTCTAAAATCCTAAATAACTAATTACTGAGGTAAATGGAATGGTCACAAAAGTATAAAACTTTTGGGCAGATTTCTTTTGAGAAGGTAAAAAGGTTTTTTTTAAATCATATCAAAAGAAATTTTGCATGGCGGAATGAGTAAAACCCTAAAGCAAATAGAAAAGCAAAACAAAAGTCATACAATATCAAGTCAGACTTAAAGGATATCCTTTGGCCTGTGGGTATTCCTTTCCTGCTGCAATATTCTTAGCAAGAACTAGAATGGTAGAACACATTAGAGTTTCAAATTTAGCCCTAATTTATTATGCAAAAATTTACTTTATATCTCTAGTAAATTTCACTCAAATCCCTTAAATATGATAATTCCTACTTACCACCTTATTTTAATTAGTTTTTTTAACAAAATCTTCTGTTTTCCTAATTCTACTATGAGTACAAGTCCTTGACAAACCAAAGTAGAAATAAGCAAATAACTAAAAAATGAAAATAGAAATAAGGAGAGGGGAAGGTTATGGTAAAGATATAAAGATTCAGCCTCGAGACTCGTGTACGCAATAATGTCCTCATTAGTTTTCTCACTAATTAATCTCATTTTAAACATTTGTTGAAGTTCCTTCAAATGATGCTAATATCCTCCCTCCCCCCGCGCGTTTCTCTCGCAAATATCTTCATTTTAATAGGACTTGAACCCAATTAACTTCCGCCCTTGTTGTTGTTAATCACTCACCACCTAAATGAATAAAAATAAATGATGATGAACTTCACTAACTGAACTTTCGGCTAAGTGACATAACTACATGATAGAAGTGTTGAGCAACGATGATATAGTTCCATACTTTTAGGAGGAATCATATTTTCGATTTATCACAGTTGGCTTCCCCCATAACGTTGATCACTAAGAAACCCAACAACCTAAGGAATTTGAGCCACGACTAGTAGAGCTTAGTTTTGACCATGCCCTAACAGCCAACGCCCTATTCTCACTTGAACCATGAGGTATGGGGTTTTGTTTGTCCCACAAAAGGCCACAGTGCTGGAAGTGTGACCTACTTATAATTAATAACCTTTGGTGACTGAGAAGAGTAGCATGACTTTTCAAAGCTGGTATGTGGATCATGATCCTTGACACCTCGGGCCTTCATATGAGGTATGTACATGAGAGCAGCTTCATGCAATATTATTCATGTGTATTTTTTTTGGTTAACGTGTACTGTCTGTACAAATAATAGTATTTTATAAAGTAATAAACAAACAATAGTACTTTATAAAGTAATAAACAAACAATAAGCATCAAAATTGAAATAGGCCTTATAGATTTACAACCAATTACTATCAAAATACTAAAATAATAACAGTATCACAGCTAAGAGTTTGACAACATAACATCAAAACCATAGCCACAAAAAGTAAAATTTACTCAAACAAAATTCCATACAACTATTACAATCATCATCCATGAAATCTATGGAAGTTTACATAGGACATGGAAATCATATGAATCATGTAACAAAATGGCAAGTCCAATAAGAAAATTAGCAGAGAGACATTTTCCCCGATTCAAACCAAATATTTAACGAATTCATCACCAATTTTGCAGAAATGCAGCATATGAAAACCCACACCAAAATAAGAGAGAACAAATGCTTTTTAATTGTAAAAAAACGCAAGAAAATTATTGTACCTACGCAAAATATGATCCAGGTTGGTGGTTTTTCAAGATTTGAAATCAATGATATTTGCAACAATAGCCAGCGCAAACTTGATGTTGCTCAGAATCTCCCCCTTTGTCCTTGGAATATTCACCTGAAGATCTGCAAAAAAACTTAGATTGATGTGAATTGGAGTGAGGGAGAGATGTAAATGGGTTTTTTTTTAGAAGAAATCGGAATAGGAGAAAGGGAAATAAGAACTGTTGAAGAACCTAAATAGTTGAGAGGTGCACCACGTGGAAAACTCTCAAATGGAGAGAAGGAGAAAGAGATAATCGCAAAGAGAATCGCTTGAAGAAAAGGCAGGAGAAACCCAATCAAACGAAACGTCTCTATTTCTTTCTTGAGAGGCGTGAGTTTAAAGAAGTTAGAGGGATCGTGCCGGTTAAACTTCAAAATAAACACGTGTCAACTTAGGAAAGGGCAGAGGGGCCGCAAAAAAAGGGGCCGAGAACATTATGAGGCCCATCACTTTAATAGTATAGATTTTCAAGGTTGTAGAGGGTCCAATATTTCCTTACGATTTACTCTCTTTGTTGTACAGGTAGTTCGGCATGATAGTATCGAGCAACTCTTGCTTCTTGGCCGGATGCTACAAGGAACTCTGAAATTTCCTTTCCAATTTTCACGCCATCCTGCAGCTACTGGGACCTTTTTCACTTTCATGCTTCTTGGGCTTAAATTCTGCTCTTGCCAGTCTCAGCGCAACGTACAAAGAGTTACACCAGGGTTCCAATTGGTTGAGGACCGTATTTATAGGTGAGATCCGTTTCTATTTAATTTTTAATTTACGCTTTCTGCTTCTTTTGTACTCTAGCATGCTCTCGGGATTTATAAATTTACCTATGTTTCACTCAATCCTCATATTTTGTACAGGTCCATCCCTTTAAACTATAAGAATAACAATCACAATAGTTATTATCACTGAAGGAAACAACTAACTATAAAGGGGAGAACAACTAGTCAGTACATCTAGAATTGAAGAACTCAGGGCTCCTCTGAAAGTAACATCCGTCCCTCACCATTTGTAAAGAAATACTACGGAGTTTCCTTTCTCCTAAAGCATCACTTATTAAAAGAAGAATGGCCACACAATGCATATTATTGTTAAGAAGTAGATTATTTTGCTTCAAGGCCCCAGTTCCTTTTATGAGTCTCTCAAGGAAAAATCATGTCCGCAGTGATATTTTTTGCTTCCTCCAAAATCACTGAGTGGACTTTCATAGGGAGTTCGGACCCCTTCAAATTTGACAAGAATTTTATCGTACGGGTTGCAAAGCAACCCCCAACCCATTTTAAATCAAAATTTCAAACTTCTGAGACAAAGATCATTTTTTGAAGTTCTGCACTCAAAACACTCTTTTGTTTCAAAAAGTTCCGCGCTCAAAACACTCTTTTGTTTCAAAAGATTGGACTTAATTCAAACTCCTAGGACATGTTAGATAGATGACCTAGACTCAGGGTATGAAATGGACCAGGTCAGACTTAGACCAGTCCTAATGTCTTCCAGCCATTATGGTATGAGGGTCAGTACGGCCCGACTTTCAATTCATTATTTCAAACTATCAGGTAACTATGGACCGGGGCTGGTCAAATTTGCTGTAAAGTTAATACTGTAGTAAAATAGAAATAGAGAAAATAAAGATGACTTGTGAGTATCGTAAGTTTTTTACTAACAAGTACTAGTACTACCCGTGGCTTGCCACGACGATTACGTCGACGCGCCTTCGGCGTTAAAAAAAACCCATACAGACATAATACTTAAAAACCCACATTTCCATCGTTTTCACTAAAACCCCACAACCGCTATTCCAAAAATAACTAAAACCCCACTCCATTAATGAAGATACCTAGAACAATATTAATCGTTTTCATCAACCCCACTTCACTTGTATAATAAAGTAGTTGGTCTCAATCTATATATTAGACTGGGAAGGTCATTTAAATTATTGGTTAAGGCTTGATTACTCTATTTATACTGTAAGAGGTAGTGCTCCAATAACGATAAATACTAAGGCAAAAGAAAATCAGTTATCTCATAATTAGAAGTTAAGGCATTGGTCATCTATGTAAATCTTAGCAATCGTTACATGATAAACCCTAAGATAACCCTAAATCAATCATCTAAAACCCAACTTCATAACAACAACTAGTATATAACAACAGCAACAGCAACAACAAGTATAACCAATCACAAAGGCAAGTGTAACCAATCAATATAAAATCAGTAAACTATGGATGCTTAAGATCTAAAACCCAACTTCATAACAACAGCAAGTATATAACAACAGCAACAGCAAGTATAACCAATCACGAAGGCAAGTATAACCAATCAATATGAAATCAGTAAACTATGGATGCTTGAGATGAAATCAGCAAGTATGATGTCCCCCTCGCCCTATGATGGGGTAATACTGTGGGTCAATGCACCTTGTTGTATAAATAATCTGTTGTATGAATGCTACATGTGTGACGACCTACCGAACGCCGGCCAAATTTACCCGAGTGTTTTGAGTTCTGTCCGAATGTATTTGTTCTCTATACCCTAATATAGCAGCACGCCAAGTTTCGTCGCAATCGGATTCAGTTAAGGGGGCGAAAAGGTCCAGTACGCTTCGTCTCATGTTTTAACGTTTCCTTTTGGAAGTTGACTATTTACTTAGTAGCTATATTAAGGAGGAACCTTGGTCCGATCCTCCCCATGACTAAAAGAGCTTTAACGCTTGGTCATCAAGGACCCCGGCTCATGGACTATCTACAAGGGATAGTTATGAGTTCTCCTAGGCCTAGGGTAGGCTAGGGGACATTGCCTCGCAATGCGGGCCGGTTTTCATTAGAGGGCTTCATATGGCGCCGCTATGCCCCGCGGGCTATCCGAGACGCACCGCCCCTTTCAGATGGACAGTATAATTAGTCCAGGCTCGTCGCCCCTTGAGATATGAGTCCCTTATGTGGAAACCGGCATATTGAGCTACCCTGATCCGCTACAGGACAGGTGTGCTTTCCGTATCTCGCGCGCGTCGTGAGAGATTTCGCTGTAGGGATTATTGAGGGAACCTTCAGCGTTGTTGCCTATACCGAATACATATTCGATGACCCCTCACGAGTATCCAGGATAATCCGGATGTCGCTCTAGCATCCGTGGGTTGTATGCCACTGGCGCGCCGCGCCAGTGAAGATGGCTGGTACACGCCGACATCGCGTCCGTGTACGCCGCACGGTCCCTTATTCCGCTGCACTCCGGGCACTGTAGAGTCGGTCCCGGCTAGGGCCGTGTCACCATGGATGCTACATCAGAGAATGTGTCTTTGCAGATTCACCTTAGCAACAACAAGTAGTATATAACATTTACATGAATGCTACAGCTAGCATGCCCAAATCTGAAACTAATAAGGGTCATCCAATAAATCAAAAGATACATGGAGAATAGGAATCCCCAATAAAAATGTCATATGTAAATGACAGGGAAAAAGAAGTAACAAAATAGTTTAAAAACTATGTATAAGATTTTGGGATTTCGCACTCAATCTGTAATTTGATCCGTTGCGCCTTCTCCGTCAAAATATATGAAGAGGTAATAACTTAATGATCAAAACTCATTAGTAACCGAAATGGTTGTGTTTTTTTTCAAAGAACACATTGATTAGCAATGTAATTAATTAACATAGGCGGAATTAGAATATGTTATTATAGAGAGAGAACATACCCAAGAAACAAAAAATGGGTTTCACGTTTTTGCTTCGGAGATGCATCGTTTTCCTAAAGAGCAGTTCCATCTTATTGCATCATCAACTCTTACATGCTTGATTTGGGGTTGATTGATATGATACCGTATCCCCTTGGTTCATAAACATTGATTCAGAAGGATTGTCAAAACTACTCCACACGACCTTGCCTAACCCATTAATCCTACCTGCGATGATATCAACAATCAACTACAGCAAGAACGAAACCTTAACTTACACTACTATTAGAGAGAGAGATAGAGAAGTACCTTTAGAGAGAGAGAGAGGGGATTTGGTCATTGAGAGAGAGACCCTGCTTACACTACTATTAGAGAGAGAGATAGAGAAGTACCTTTAGAGAGAGAGAGGGGATTTGGTCATTGAGAGAGAGACCCTGCTTGAGATGAGGAGATAAGAGAGATGGGTTTGGTAAAGAGAGCAAGACTTGTTGAGAAAGAGAGTCGAGATGAGAGAGAAAGAGGGTTACTCTGTCAAGACTAAAATACCCTTCTGATAAGTTTAGTCTAAAGTACCCTTGCTCCACTAATAGGTAAACAGATCTCGTCCGTCGATCTTGCTCTTTAAACCCAATCTCCACAAAAGAACATAAAATCCAAGCCCCTCTTTATCTTTTAGACAATGACAAACTTGTCTATTTGAAAAACACCATTGTGTAATGTAATATAGATTTAAACAATTATTATTGACAAAACGGGCAGAGATCAAGATGAGATGCTTTTTAATAGAACAAAGAAGGTCCCATAAAACGAATAGTTATAATCATGGTTATATATCTTTTTAATTGAGTTATCATCACAAAAGAATTAGAAAGTTGCATATTTAAAACTAAGGGAACAAATAGCTGCTGTAGAAATTTTTTAACTTATTTGAATAGTGTTTGCATCCTGGGTAGGGCTAAGGGGCATACAAGAGCTGAATACACCTTGATCACATCTATGTACAAAGAGGAGACGCCTGACCTCACTGGAAGCTTTCATATTGTTAAGCTTATAGCTCAATAAGGCTGGAGTTTAATATTATTTGTGCTGTTTTAAAAAAAGATCATTTTTGTTATTGGTGCACTAATGCATATTTGTTTGTTGCCCCCTTTTCTTAACGATGAAACACCTTATCTATTTATATGAACTATTGTGAAATGTATTTGTATGACAACGGAAGTTAGTCTGTTCTGCACTTGACAGGGCCTCATTGGGTTGGTTTGCTTATGAACCTGAATGGTACGACACAAACTACAAGAACTTTGCTCTGAGTGAGGCTCAATCTTTGTTTCTATTTCTCGATTATCTTTTGAACGAGCGTGTGGATGTTCTCCAATCAGAGTCATCTCTGAAAGGCCGAGGACGTGAAAACGGAAATTCTTTCTCAGATATGGTAGGATTCATAAATCTTGAGTGATCTCTATAATTTCACGCAGTTAATTTTCAGCTGATTAGAAAATGTAATGATCCTCTTGCAGAACGATCAATATCACCCTATTTGGGAATGATGGAAAACTATACTGTTGGAAGAGAAAAACGAAAACAGTTATTATCAATGCTATGCCAGCATGAAGCTGATAGGCTTGATGTCTGGGCACAACCTTTGAATTCAAAGTATTTTTCCAACTCAACCTCTATATGCATTATGTTCCTGATACATCTTTGGCATTTCTCATGTTCATTTAATCCATTTTTTTATATTACTTCAATGACATTGCTTATAATTTTCTTTTTCGTTTTTGTGTTTTTTCAGAGAAAACACCTCTCGTATTAAAATTAGCTCGGAGAAATGGATTGATTATGCAAAAACTGCATTTGCTGTAGATCCTCGGATTGCTTTTACCTTGGTGTCAAGGTTTCGAACAAATCCGTCCCTGAGGGCTGAAGTGACTCAATTAGTTCAAGTACGTATTTTTATCTGGAGTACATATATGAGGATTTAGTTACTTTATCCAAAGCACTAGGTTTTCGGATCCTTGTCTTTCAAATGTGTTCTCATATTAAGTAATTCTCTTGATTTGATAGAAAAGAAAACATTATAGGGGGATTGGGGTGACAATGATGTGTTTTCATGCAGTTACACATACTGGATATCCGCTGCGTACCTGAAGCGTTACCCTATTTTGTAACTCCAAAGGCAGTTGATGAAAATTCAGCATATTTGCAACAATTGCCACACTGGGCCGCTTGTTCAATTACGCAGGCTCTTGAATTCCTTACTCCCTCATATAAAGGTCATCCACGTGTCATGGCTTATGTTCTTAGAGTTTTGGAGTCCTATCCCCCTGAACGAGTCACGTTTTTCATGCCACAACTCGTTCAAGCTCTTCGATATGATAAAGAGGTATGATATCTGATGTGATTCATTGATATTTGTGTCTTTCTTTCGTTCTACATGACTTCATTTGTTTGTCATATTTTTGTAATACCAACTAGTAATGGAAGCTTCATTACCAAATTTACTAGTGTTTTAAAAATTCTCCCAATTACTACTTGCCGATCTTACATTTTTCACTTATTAGTTATTTCGAAACAACTAGTCAGTTATCTATTTCTTACGAACCGCTCATCGTGTACTTCTTAAAATAGTAAATATTCTCTAAAGAATTGTAATTTTAAAATATACTATCATTTGGGATTAATTTCTCAAAAGAGTAGTTAGTAGGAAACCTTCCTTTTTACCACTTTGGACAGTTATACTGATGTTCATAGATATATTCATTAACAATCTTCACTGTAGTTAACAGGTCTTCCTTTTGCTTGCTTCTTTTTGTAGGGGTTAGTAGAGGGGTATTTGCTGAGGGCAACTCAAAGAAGTGACATATTTGCCCATATTTTGATATGGCATCTACAGGTCAGACATATTTCATGCATTGATAAAAGTTTAACTGGACCTGCTTTTGGGTTATCATAGTAACTTTAAATCATAAATATATGTTACCGTCCATAAATAATTGTTATATTCATTAATGGCAGGGGGAAACATGCAGCCCAGAATTGGAAAAGGAAATAGGCATTGGGAAGGTATGTCTCTTTTTTTCCAAGAGAAAAATATAACATACCTGGGGGGATGGTTTGGTATATAGTTTTCTACATTCTCCTTTTCTCGTATTAAGTAGGTTTTCTCGATCTCTTACACTCTGGTTGTTTTTTGTAAGTCTGTTTTTCTTTCCCCCGCAATCTTTGATCAAAATAGAAAATCAATATCTAGTTAAATATGTATTGATGGCTTTGCAGTAACATTCTGTAGTTCATCTGTTTATGTTCTCATCAAAAGACTTGTGATAAAATCAGTATTTTAGATTCATATAAAGTGAATTAGTTCTCTTTATGTTTGACCTAAGTATCTCATTTAAGCTGTATTTCATGATGCTTGACGCTTCTATGTTTTCTGTTATTTCAGAATGGGTCGTTTCAAAAGCTGTTACCCATTGTTAGGCAACATATTATTGATGGTTTCAGTCTAAAGGCCCTTGACGTGTTTCAAAGAGAATTTGACTTTTTTGACAAAGTCACTTCTATTTCTGGGGTACTCTTTCCACTTACAAAGGAAGAACGGCGGGCTGGTATCCGTAGGTTGTATTTCAATTTTAACTTCTTTTTGATCTTAATTTATGACTATATACCTTCTGGTTGTTGAGCTAGCTTTTTATTTTATGCTACAACAGAGAACTGGAAAAAATAGAAATTAATGGGAATGATCTTTATCTACCTACTGCTCCAAACAAACTTGTTCGAGGCATCCAGTTAAATAGTGGGATCCCATTACAGTCTGCAGCAAAAGTCCCTATAATGATCACATTTGACGTGGTAGATAGGGATGGGAATCAGAAGGATCTGAAGCCACAAGCTTGCATCTTCAAGGTAAGCGTGTTAATGCAGTGCGGTAGTATTCCCTGTCTATTTTTTATTTATTCGATCTATTCCGATAAAATTCCCCATTGAAAAATGTATATACATTTACTTGATATCTAGGATTTGTCAAAAGCTTCTCAATTCCGTTTCTCCAACATTGTCAAAACTTTTGTGCATTACATTACTAGACCGTTTGCGATGTTTGTACATTTAACATAAGCTTTTGTTCTCTCTGTTTTAGGTTGGAGATGATTGCAGGCAAGATGTTCTTGCCCTTCAAGTGATTTCGCTCCTCAGAGATATCTTTGAAGCAGTTGGACTAAATCTTTACTTGTTTCCTTATGGAGTCCTGCCAACTGGTCCCGAGAGAGGCATAATCGAGGTAATTTTTGTTTCTTTCCTTGTAACCAAGGAATTATACTCACAGGTTATGGTTTCATACATATCCATGTTAATATACTTGGACATCAATTTTAAGAGACTTATCTTATTTTCCCAAAAATGAAATAAAATAAAATAAATGTACTTATAAATGGGTTGGTTTAGACACCTCTTCTCGAACTTTTTCCTTGAGCTGGTTTTGTGGACTTATCTCCGTGGCAAGATGATTATTTAACACAAATTTTGGACAAGTTTTGTGCGATTTTCCCTTAAATGTGGAGATCATCTTCACCATAAATGATCTCTTTATTCATCTCCACTTGAAAATATGTGAAAATATCAGATCTTTTGAAATCTAAAGGTCCGAAATTCATCATCTGTAAAGTTCAAGTTGATACTTAGGATAGCCCGTCTCTGTAATGCATGTGATATATATAATGCTTATGACCGTAAACTTGCTATAAAAAGGAGGGCAATTTTTCAGCGACATCTAAAAGAGTTTGAGGATCTTGGCTTTATGATTCAAGTCATTTTGATTATGATACGGATTGGGAAAGACATTGAAATTTAAGTAAGTCGAGAATGGAAAATTGACGATGAATCGATGTACAGCCCCTTGTTAGAAGCTAGTAGCACAAGAGCCTTGTATTGAAGCGTGAGGGATTTCCCTATAAAGTAGCCTTTATTGTAGATGGCCTGGGGTGAATAACTAAACTATTAGAGATGAACTAAGACGAAAGGTATGGTGTGGATCCTCGGTGTCTATTTTGTGGTATGAAGGATGAGACCATTGATCAATTACTTCTACATTGTCCAATTGCGATGGAGGTTTGGAATCAACTTCTTAATCTTTTTGGTACCCCTGCTGTATATGA
>JACGCM010002559.1:0-20517 GCA_014058105.1 Kingdonia uniflora | reverse complement strand
TCAAACTCTATGAATAGGTTCTGTGACTATCGTAGAGTCCATAAATATCTCAAATTGATTCCCCAAAAGCCTCAAATGTGCTTACTTGTTTATCTCTTAAACGACCCAAATGTGCTTGTATTTACTCATGAAAATGATCAATTTTGTCTCATTTTATAGGCTCCATAACTATTGCTAAAAAATCCCTGAAATTAAAATTCCATAACAAACTCCATCTATAGGTTCCGTGAATATAGTGGAGTCCAAAAATATCTGATATTGACTCCACAAATTACCAAAATGTGCTTGTATTAACACATAAAAATGGCCAATTTAGTCTCATATTATAGGCAACCAAACTATTGCTCAAAAAATCCGTAAAATTGAAATTCTATGTCAAACTCTATGAATAGGTTCTGTTACTATCGTAGAGTCCATAAATATCTCTAATTGATCACCCAGACGCCTCAAATGTGCTACCTTGTTTATCTCTTAAACGACCCAAATGTGCTTGTATTTACTCATGAAAATGATCAAATTTGTCTCATTTTATAGGCTCTCTAACTATTGCTAAAAAATCCCTAATACTAAAATTCCATATCAAACTCCATCTATAGGCTCCGTGAATATAGTGGAGTCCAAAAATATCTGTTATTGACCCCACAAACTACCCAAATGTGCTTGCATTAACACATAAAAATGGGCAATTTAGTCTCATATTATAGGCAACAAAACTATTGCTCAAAAAATCCGTAAAATGGAAATTCTATGTCAAACTCTATGAATAGGTTCTATGACTATCATAGAGTCCATAAATATCTCTAATTGATCCCCCAAACGCCCTAAATGTGCTCGCTTGTTTATCTCTTAAACGACCAAAATGTGCTTGTATTTACTCATCAAAATGATCAGTTTTGTCTCATTTTATAGGCTCTATAACTATTGCTAAAAAAATCCCAAAATTAAAACTCCATTTCAAACTCCATCTATATCCTCCGTGAATATAGTGGAGTCCTAAAATATCTGTTATTGACCACACAAACTACTCAAATGTGCTTGTATTTACACATAAAAATGGGCAATTTAGTCTCCTATTATTGGCAACAAAATTATTGCTCAAAAAATCTGTAAAATGGAAATTCTATGTGCTCACTTGTTTATCTCTTAAGCGACCCAAATGTGCTTGTATTTACTCATTAAAATGATCAATTTTGTCTCATTTTATAGGCTCTATAACTATTGCTAAAAAAATCCCTAAAATTTAAATTTCATATCAATCTCCATCTATAGGCTCCGTGAATATAGTGGAGTCCTAAAATATCTGTTTTTGACCCCACAAACTACTCAAATGTGCTTGTATTTACACATAAAAATGGACAATTTAGTCTCATATTATAGGCAACAAAACTATTGCTCAAAAAATCCGTAAAATGGAAATTCTATGTCAAACTCTATGAATAGGTTCTGTGACTATCGTAGAGTCCATAAATATCTCTAATTGATCTCCCAAATGCCTCAAATGTGCTCACTTGTTTATCTCTTAAACGACCCAAATGTGCTTGTATTTACTCATGAAAATGATCAATTTTGTCTCATTTTATAGGCTCTATAACTATTGCTAAAAAATCCCTAAAATTAAAATTCATAACAAACTCCATCTATAGGCTCCGTGAATATAGTGGAGTCCTAAATATCTGTTATTGACCCCACAAACTACCAAATGTGCTTGTATTTAAACATAAAAATGGCAATTTAGTCTCATATTATAGGCAACAAAACTATTGCTCAAAAAATCCGTAAAATGGAATTCTATGTCAAACTCTATGAATAGGTTCTGTGACTATCGTAGAGTCCATAAATATCTCTAATTGATCCCCAAACGCCTCAAATGTGCTCACTTGTATCTCTTAAACGACCCAAATGTGCTTGTATTTACTCATAAAATGATCAATTTTGTCTCATTTTATAGGCTCTATAACTATTGCTAAAAAATCCCTAAAATTAAAATTCCATATCAATCTCCATCTATAGGCTCCGTGATATAGTGGAGTCCTAAAATATCTGTTATTGACCCCACAAACTACTCAAATGTGCTTGTATTTTCACATAAAATGGACAATTTAGTCTCATATTATAGGCAACAAACTATTGCTCAAAAAATCCGTAAAATGGAAATCTATGTCAAACTCTATGAATAGGTTCTGTGACTATCGTAGAGTCCATAAATATCTCTAATTGATCCCCAAACGCCTCAAATGTGCTCCTTGTTTATCTCTTAAACGACCCAAATGTGCTTGTATTTACTCATGAAAATGATCAATTTGTCTCATTTTATAGGCTATAACTATTGCTAAAAAATCCCTAAAATTAAAACCCATATCAACTCCATCTATAGGCTCCGTGAATATAGTGGAGTCCAAAAATATCTGTTATTGACCCCACAAAATACCAAATGTGCTTGTATTTACACATAAAATGGGCAATTTAGTCTCATATTATAGGCAACAAACTATTGCTCAAAAATCCGTAAAATGGAAATTCTATGTCAAACTCTATGAATAGGTTCTGTGACTATCGTAGAGTCCATAAATATCTCTAATTGATCCCCCAAACGCCCAAATGTGCTCACTTGGATCAATTTTGTCTCATTTTATAGGCTCTATAACTATTGCTAAAAAATCCCTAAAATTAAAACTCCATTTCAAACTCCATCTATATCCTCCGTGAATATAGTGGAGTCCTAAAATATCTGTTATTGACCACACAAACTACTCAAATGTGCTTGTATTTACACATAAAAATGGGCAATTTAGTCTCATATTATTGGCAACAAAATTATTGCTCAAAAAATCTGTAAAATGGAAATTCTATGTCAAACTCTATGAATAGGTTCTGTGACTATCGTCGTAAGTCATAATATCTCTAATTGATCTCCCAACGCCTCAAATGTGCTCACTTGTTTATCTCTTAAACGACCCAAATGTGCTTGTATTTACTCATGAAAATGATCAATTTTGTCTCATTTTATAGGCTCTATAACTATTCCTAAAAAAATCCCTAAAATTTAAATTTCATATCAATCTCCATCTATGGGCTCCGTGAATATAGTGGAGTCGTAAAATATCTATTTTTGACACCACAAACTACTCAGATGTGCTTGTATTTACACATAAAAATGGACAATATAGTCTCATATTATAGGCAACATAACTATTGCTCAAAAAATCTGTAAAATGGAAATTCTATGTCAAACTCTATGAATTGGTTATGTGACTATCGTAGAGTTCATAAATATTTCTAATTGATCCCCCAACGGCTCAAATGCACTCACTTGTTTATCTCTTTAACGACCCAAATGTGCTAGTATTTACTCATGAAAATGATCATTTTTGTCTCATTTTATAGGCCCTATAACTATTGCTAAAATAATCCTTAAAATTTAAACTCCATAACAAACTCCATCTATAGGCTCCGTGAGTATAGTGGAGTTAAAAAATATCTGTTATTGACCCGCCAAAATACCCAAATGTGCTTGTATTTACACATAAAAATGGGCAATTTAGTCTCATATTATAGGCAACAAAACTATTGCTCAAAAATCCGTAAAATGAAATTCCATATCAAACTCTATGAATAGGTTCTGTGACTATCGTAGAGTCCATAAATATCTCTAATTGATCCCCAATGCCTTATATGTCACCTATTTATCCCTTAAACGACCCAAATGTGCTTGTATTTACTCATGAAAATGATCAATTTTGTCTCATTTTATAGGCTCTATAACTATTGCTAAAAAATCCTAAAATTAAAATTCCATATCAAACTCCATCTATAGTTCCGTGATATAGTGGAGTCCAAAATATCTGTTATTGACCCCACAAACTACCCAAATGTGCTTGTATTAACACATAAAAATGGGCAATTTAGTCTCATATTATAGGCAACAAAACTATTGCTCAAAAAATCCGTAAAATGAAATTCTATGTCAAACTCTATGAATAGGTTCTGTGACTATCGTAGAGTCCATAAATATCTCTAATTGATCCCCCAAACGCCTCAAATGTGCTCACTTGTTTATCTCTTAAACGACCCAAATGTGCTTGTATTTACTCATGAAAATGATCAATTTTGTCTCATTTTATAGGCTCTATAACTATTGCTAAAAAATCCCAAAAATTAAAACTCCATATCAAACTCCATCTATAGGCTCCGTGAATATAGTGGAGTCCAAAAATATCTGTTATTGACCCCACAAACTACTCAAATGTGCTTGTATTTACACATAAAAATGGGCAATTTAGTCTCATATTATTGGCAACAAAACTATTGCACAAAAAATCGGCAAAATGGAAATTCTAGGTCAAACTCTATGAATAGGTTTTGTGACTATCGTAGAGTCTATAAATATCTCTAATTGGTCCCCTAAACGCCTCAAATGTGCACACTTGTTTATCTCTTAAACGACCCAAATGTGCTTGTATTTACTCATGAAAATGATCAATTTTGTCTCATTTTATAGGCTCTATAACTATTGCTAAAAAATCCCTAAAATTAAAATTCCATATCAAACTCCATCTATAGGCTCCGTGAATATAGTGGAGTCCAAAAATATCTGTTATTGACCCGACAAACTACCCAAATCTTCTTGTATTAACACATAAAAATGGGCAATTTAGTCTCATATTCTAGGCAATAAACTATTGCACAAAAATCTGTAAAATGGAAATTCTATGTCAAACTCTATGAATAGGTTCTGTGACTATCGTAGAGTCCATAAATATCTCTAATTGATCCCCAAACGCCTCAAATGTGCTCACTTGTTTATCTCTTAAACGACCCAAATGTGCTTGTATTTACTCATGAAAATGATCAATTTTGTCTCATTTTATAGGCTCTATAACTATTGCTAAAAAAATCCCAAAAATTAAAACTCTATATCAAACTCCATGTATAGGCTCCGTGAATATAGTGGAGTCCTAAAATATCTGTTATTGACCCCACAAACTACTCAAATGTGCTTGTATTTACACATAAATATGGGCAATTTAGTCTCATATTATTGGCAACAAAACTATTGCTCAAAAAATCCGTAAAATGGAAATTCTATGTCAAACTCTATGAATAGGTTCTGTGACTATCGTAGAGTCCATAAATATCTCTAATTGATCCCCAAACGCCTCAAATGTGCTCACTTGTTTATCTCTTAAACGACCCAAATGTGCTTGTATTTACTCATGAAAATGATCAATTTTGTCTCATTTTATAGGCTCTATAACTATTGCTAAAAAAATCCCTAAAATTAAAATTCCATATCAAACTCCATCTATAGGCTCCGTGAATATAGTGGAGTCCAAAAATATCTGTTATTGACCCCAAAACTACTCAAATGTGCTTGTATTTACACATAAAATGGGCAATTTAGTCTCATATTATAGGCAACAAAACTATTGCTCAAAAAATCCGTAAAATGGAAATTCTATGTCAAACTCTATGAATAGGTTCTGTGACTATCGTAGAGTCCATAAATATCTCTAATTGATCCCCCAAACGCCTCAAATGTGCTCACTTGTTTATCTCTTAAACGACCCAAATGTGCTTGTATTTACTCATGAAAATGATCAATTTTGTCTCATTTTATAGGCTCTATAACTATTGCTAAAAAATCCCTAAAATTAAAATTCCATATCAAACTCCATCTATAGGCTCCGTGAATATAGTGGAGTCCTAAAATATCTGTTATTGACCCCACAAACTACCAAATGTGCTTGTATTTACACATAAAAATGGGCAATTTAGTCTCATATTATAGGCAACAAAACTATTGCTCAAAAAATCCGTAAAATGGAAATTCTATGTCAAACTCTATGAATAGGTTCTGTGACTATCGTAGAGTCCATAAATATCTCTAATTGATCCCCCAAACGCCTCAAATGTGCTCACTTGTTTATCTCTTAAACGACCCAAATGTGCTTGTATTTACTCATGAAAATGATCAATTTTGTCTCATTTTATAGGCTCTATAACTATTGCTAAAAAAATCCCTAAAATTAAAACTCCAAATCAAACTCCATCTATAGGCTCTGTGAATATAGTGGAGTACAAAATATCTGTTATTGACCCCCCAAACTACTCAAATGTGCTTGTATTTACACATAAAAATGGGCAATTTAGTCTCATATTATAGGCAAACTCTATGAATAGGTTCTGTGACTATCGTAGAGTCCATAAATATCTCTAATTGATCCCCCAAACGCCTCAAATGTGCTCACTTGTTTATCTCTTAAACGACCCAAATGTGCTTGTATTTACTCATGAAAATGATCAATTTTGTCTCATTTTATAGGCTCTATAACTATTGCTAAAAAATCCCTAAATTAAATTCCATATCAAACTCCATCTATAGGCTCCGTGAATATAGTGGAGTCCAAAAATATCTGTTATTGACCCCACAAACTACCCAAATGTGCTTGTATTTACACATAAAAATGGCAATTTAGTCTCATATTATAGGCAACAAAACTATTGCTCAAAAAATCCGTAAAATGGAAATTCTATGTCAAACTCTATGAATAGGTTCTGTGACTATCGTAGAGTCCATAAATATCTCTAATTGATCCCCCAAACGCCTCAAATGTGCTCACTTGTTTATCTCTTAAACGACCCAAATGTGCTTGTATTTACTCATGAAAATGATCAATTTTGTCTCATTTTATAGGCTCTATAACTATTGCTAAAAAATCCCAAAATTAAAATTCCATATCAAACTCAATCTATAAACTCCGTGAATATAGTGGAGTCCAAAAATATCTGTTATTGACCCACAAACTACTCAAATGTGCTTGTATTTACACATAAAAATGGGCAATTTAGTCTCATATTATAGGCAACAAAACTATTGCTCAAAAAATCCGTAAAATGGAAATTCTATGTCAAACTCTATGAATAGGTTCTGTGACTATCGTAGAGTCCATAAATATCTCTAATTGATCCCCAAACGCCTCAAATGTGCTCACTTGTTTATCTCTTAAACGACCCAAATGTGCTTGTATTTACTCATGAAAATGATCAATTTTGTCTCATTTTATAGGCTCTATAACTATTGCTAAAAAAATCCCTAAAATTAAAATTCCATATCAAACTCCATCTATAGGCTCCGTGAATATAGTGGAGTCCTAAAATATCTGTTATTGACCCCACAAACTACTCAAATGTGCTTGTATTTACACATAAAAATGGGCAATTTAGTCTCATATTATAGGCAACAAAACTATTGCTCAAAAAATCCGTAAAATGGAAATTCTATGTCAAACTCTATGAATAGGTTCTGTGACTATCGTAGAGTCCATAAATATCTCTAATTGATCCCCAAACGCCTCAAATGTGCTCACTTGTTTATCTCTTAAACGACCCAAATGTGCTTGTATTTACTCATGAAAATGATCAATTTGTCTCATTTTATAGGCTCTATAACTATTGCTAAAAAAATCCCTAAAATTAAAATTCCATATCAAACTCCATCTATAGGCTCCGTGAATATAGTGGAGTCCTAAAATATCTGTTATTGACCCCACAAACTACTCAAATGTGCTTGTATTTACACATAAAATGGGCAATTTAGTCTCATATTATAGGCAACAAACTATTGCTCAAAAAATCCGTAAAATGGAAATTCTATATCAAACTCTATGAATAGGTTCTGTGACTATCGTAGAGTCCATAAATATCTCTAATTGATCCCCCAAACGCCTCAAATGTGCTCACTTGTTTATCTCTTAAACGACCCAAATGTGCTTGTATTTACTCATGAAAATGATCAATTTTGTCTCATTTTATAGGCTCTATAACTATTGCTAAAAAATCCCTAAAATTAAAATTCCATATCAAACTCCATCTATAGGCTCCGTGAATATAGTGGAGTCCTAAAATATCTGTTATTGACCCCACAAACTACTCAAATGTGCTTGTATTTAAACATAAATATGGGCAATTTAGTCTCATATTATTGGCAACAAAACTATTGCTCAAAAAATCCGTAAAATGGAAATTCTATGTCAAACTCTATGAATAGGTTCTGTGACTATCGTAGAGTCCATAAATATCTCTAATTGATCTCCCAAACGCCTCAAATGTGCTCACTTGTTTATCTCTTAAACGACCCAAATGTGCTTGTATTTACTCATGAAAATGATCAATTTTGTCTCATTTTATAGGCTCTATAACTATTGCTAAAAAAATCCCTAAAATTAAAATTCCATATCAATCTCCATCTATAGGCTCTGTGAATATAGTGGAGTCCTAAAATATCTGTTATTGACCCCACAAACTACTCAAATGTGCTTGTATTTACACATAAAAATGGGCAATTTAGTCTCATATTATAGGCAACAAAACTATTGCTCAAAAAATCCGTAAAATGGAAAATCTATGTCAAAATCTATGAATAGGTTCTGTGACTATCGTAGAGTCCATAAATATCTCTAATTGATCCCCAAACGCCTCAAATGTGCTCACTTGTTTATCTCTTAAACGACCCAAATGTGCTTGTATTTACTCATGAAAATGATCAATTTTGTCTCATTTTATAGGCTCTATAACTATTGCTAAAAAATCCCTAAAATTAAAATTCCATATCAAACTCCATCTATAGGCTCTGTGAATATAGTGGAGTCCAAAAATATCTGTTATTGACCCCACAAACTACCCAAATGTGCTTGCATTAACACATAAAAATGGGCAATTTAGTCTCATATTATAGGCAACAAAACTATTGCTCAAAAAATCCGTAAAATGGAAATTCTATGTCAAACTCTATGAATAGGTTCTGTGACTATCGTAGAGTCCATAAATATCTCTAATTGATCCCCCAAACGCCTCAAATGTGCTCACTTGTTTATCTCTTAAACGACCCAAATGTGCTTGTATTTACTCATGAAAATGATCAATTTTGTCTCATTTTATAGGCTCTATAACTATTGCTAAAAAAATCCCTAAAATTAAAAATCCATATCAAACTCCATCTATAGGCTCCGTGAATATAGTGGAGTCCAAAAATATCTGTTATTGACCACACAAACTACCCAAATGTGCTTGTATTTACACATAAAAATGGCAATTTAGTCTCATATTATAGGCAACAAAACTATTGCTCAAAAAATCCGTAAAATGGAAATTCTATGTCAAACTCTATGAATAGGTTCTGTGACTATCGTAGAGTCCATAAATATCTCTAATTGATCCCCCAAAAGCCTCAAATGTGCTCACTTGTTTATCTCTTAAACGACCCAAATGTGCTTGTATTTACTCATGAAAATGATCAATTTTGTCTCATTTTATAGGCTCTATAACTATTGCTTAAAAAATCCCTAAAATTAAAATTTCATATCAATCTCCATCTATAGGCTCCGTGAATATAATGGAGTCCTAAAATATCTGTTTTTGACCCAACAAACTTCTCAAATGTGCTTGTATTTACACATAAAAATGGACAATTTAGTCTCATATTATAGGCAACAAAACTATTGCTCAAATAATCTGTAAAATGGAAATTCTATGTCAAACTCTATGAATAGGTTAGTGACTATCGTAGAGTTCATAAATATTTCTAATTGATCCACCAAACGCCTCAAATGTGCTTACTTGTTTATCTCTTAAACGACCCAAATGTGCTTGTATTTACTCATGAAAATGATCAATTTTGTCTCATTTTATAGGCTCTATAACTATTGCTAAAAAAATCCCTAAAATTAAAAATCCATATCAAACTCCATCTATAGGCTGCGTGAATATAGTGGAGTCCAAAAATATCTGTTATTGACACCCCAAAATACCCAAATGTGCTTGTATTTACACATAATAATGGGCAATTTAGTCTCACATTATAGGCAACAAAACTATTGCTCAAAAAATCCGTAAAATGGAAATTCTATGTCAAACTCTATGAATAGGTTCTGTGACTATCGTAGAGTCCATAAATATCTCTAATTGATCACCCAAATGCCTCATATGTGCTCACTTATTTATCTCTTAAACGACCCAAATGTGCTTGTATTTACTCATGAAAATGATCAATATTGTCTCATTTTATAGGCTCTATAACTATTGCTAAAAAAATCCCTAAAATTAAAATTCCATATCAAACTCCATCTATAGGTTCCGTGAATATAGTGGAGTCCTAAAATATCTGTTATTGACCCCACAAACTACCCAAATGTGCTTGTATTAACACATAAAAATGGGCAATTTAGTCTCATATTATAGGCAACAAAACTATTGCTCAAAAAATCCGTAAAATGGAAATTCTATGTCAAACTCTATGAATAGGTTCTGTGACTATCGTAGAGTCCATAAATATCTCTAATTGATCCCCCAACGCCTCAAATGTGCTCACTTGTTTATCTCGTATACGACCCAAATGTGCTTGTATTTACTCATGAAAATGATCAATTTTGTCTCATTTTATAGGCTCTATAACTATTGCTAAAAAAATCCCAAAAATTAAAACTCCATATCAAACTCCATCTATAGGCTCCGTGAATATAGTGGAGTCAAAAAATAACTGTTATTGACCCCACAAACTACTCAAATGTGCTTGTATTTAAACATAAATATGGGCAATTTAGTTTCAAATTATTGGCAACAAAACTATTGCACAAAAAATCGGCAAAATGGAAATTCTAGGTCAAACTCTATGAATAGGTTCTGTGACTATCGTAGAGTCTATAAATATCTCTAATTGGTCCCCTAAACGCCTCAAATGTGCTCACTTGTTTATCTCTTAAACGACCCAAATGTGCTTGTATTTACTCATGAAAATGATCAATTTTGTCTCATTTTATAGGCTCTATAACTATTGCTTAAAAAATCCCTAAAATTTAAACTCCATATAAAACCCCATCTATAGGCACCGTGAATATAGTGGAGTCCTAAAATATCTGTTATTGACCCCACAAACTACTCAAATGTGCTTGAATTTAAACATAAAAATGGGCAATTTAGTCTCATATTATGGCAACAAAACTATTGCTCAAAAAATCCGTAAAATGGAAATTCTATGTCAAACTCTATGAATAGGTTCTGTGACTATCGTAGAGTCCATAAATATCTCTAATTGATCCCCCAAACGCCTCAAATGTGCTCACTTGTTTATCTCTTAAACGACCCAAATGTGCTTGTATTTACTCATAAAAATGATCAATTTTGTCTCATTTATAGGCTCTATAACTATTGCTAAAAAAATCCCTAAAATTAAAATTCCATATCAATCTCCATCTATAGGCTCCGTGAATATAGTGGAGTCCTAAAATATCTGTTATTGACCCCACAAACTACTCAAATGTGCTTGAATTTTCACATAAAAATGGACAATTTAGTCTCATATTATAGGTAACAAAACTATTGCTCAAAAAATCCGTAAAATGGAAATCTATGTCAAAATCTATGAATAGGTTCTGTGACTATCGTAGAGTCCATAAATATCTCTAATTGATCTCCCAAACACCTCAAATGTGCTCACTTGTTTATCTCTTAAACGACCCAAATGTGCTTGTATTTACTCATGAAAATGATCAATTTTGTCTCATTTTATAGGCTCCCTAACTATTGCTAAAAAATCCCTAATACTAAAATTCCATATCAAACTCCATCTATAGGCCCCGTGAATATAGTGGAGTCAAAAAATATCCGTTATTGACCCCAGAAACTACCCAAATGTGCTTGTATTAACACATAAAAATCGGCAATTTAGTCTCATATTATAGGCAACAAAACTATTGCTCAAAAATCCGTAAAATGGAAATTCTATGTCAAACTCTATGAATAGGTTCTGTGACTATCGTAGAGTCCATAAATATCTCTAATTGATCCCCCAAACGCCTCAAATGTGCTCACTTGTTTATCTCTTAAACGACCCAAATGTGCTTGTATTTACTCATGAAAATGATCAATTTTGTCTCATTTTATAGGCTCTATAACTATTGCTAAAAAAATCCCTAAAATTAAAATCCATATCAAACTCCATCTATAGGCTCCGTGAATATAGTGGAGTCCAAAAATATCTGTTATTGACCCCACAAAATACCCAAATGTGCTTGTATTTATACATAAAAATGGGCAATTTAGTCTCATATTATGCGCAACCAAACTATTGCTCAAAAAATCCGTAAAATTGAAATTCTATGTCAAACTCTATGAATAGGTTTTGTGACTATCGTAGAGTCCATAAATATCTCTAATTGATCCCCCAAACACCTCAAATGTGCTCACTTGTTCATCTCTTAAACAACCCAAATGTGCTTGTATTTACTCATGAAAATGATCAATTTTGTTTCATTTTATAGGCTCTATAACTATTGCTAAAAAATTCCTTAAAATATAAACTCCATATCAAACTCCATCTATAGGCTCCGCGAATATAGTGGAGTCCTAAAATATCTGTTTTGACCCCACAAACTACTCAAATGTGCTTGTATTTACATAAAATGGGCAATTTAGTCTCATATTATAGGCAACAAAACTATTGCTCAAAAAATCCGTAAAATGGAAATTCTATGTCAAACTCTATGAATAGGTTCTGTGACTATCGTAGAGTCCATAAATATCTCTAATTGATCTCCCAAACGCCTCAAATGTGCTCACTTGTTTATCTCTTAAACGACCCAAATGTGCTTGTATTTACTCATGAAAATGATCAATTTTGTCTCATTTTATAGGCTCTATAACTATTGCTAAAAAAATCCCTAAAATTAAAATACCAAATCAATCTCCATCTATAGGCTCCGTGAATATAGTGGAGTCTTAAATATTTGTTATTGACCCAACAAACTACTCAAATGTGCTTGTATTTACACATAAAAATGGGCTATTTAGTCTCATATTATAGGCAACAAAACTATTGCTCAAAAAATCCGTAAAATGGAAATTCTATGTCAAACTCTATGAATAGGTTCTGTGACTATCGTAGAGTCCATTAATATCTCTAATTGATCCCCCAAACGCCTCAAATGTGCTCACTTGTTTATCTCTTAAACGACCCAAATGTGCTAGTATTTACTCATGAAAATGATCAATTTTGTCTCATTTTATAGGCTCTATAACTATTGCTAAAAAATCCCTAATACTAAAATTCCATATCAAACTCCATCTATAGGCTCCGTGAATATAGTGGAGTCCAAAAATATCTGTTATTGACCCCACAAACTACTCAAATGTGCTTGAATTTAAACATAAATATGGGAAATTTAGTCTCATATTATTGGCAACAAAACTATTGCTCAAAAAATCCGCAAAAATGGAAATTCTATGTCAAACTCTATGAATAGGTTCTGTGACTATCGTAGAGTCCATAAATAGCTCTAATTGATCTCCCAAACGCCTCAAATGTGCTCACTTGTTTATCTCATAAACGACCCAAATGTGCTTGTATTTACCCATAAAAATGATCAATTTTGTCTCATTATATAGGCTCTATAACTATTGCTAAAAAAATCCCTAAAATTAAAATTCCATATCAATCTCCAGCTATAGGCTCGGTGAATATAGTGGAGTCCTAAAATATCTGTTATTGACCCCACAAACTACTCAAATGTGCTTGATTTTCACATAAAATGGCAATTTAGTCTCATATTATAGGCAACAAACTATTGCTCAAAAATCCGTAAAATGGAAAATCTATGTCAAACTCTATGAATAGGTTCTGTGACTATCGTAGAGTCCATAAATATCTCTAATTGATCCCCAACGCCTCAAATGTGCTCCCTTGTTTATCTCTTAAACGACCCAAATGTGCTTGTATTTACTCATGAAAATGATCAATTTTGTCTCATTTTATAGGCTCTCTAACTATTGCTAAAAAATCCCTAATACTAAAATTCCATATCAAACTCCATCTATAGGCTCCGTGAATATAGTGGAGTCCAAAAATATCTGTTATTGACCCCAGAAACTACCCAAATGTGCTTGCATTAACACATAAAAATGGGCAATTTAGTCTCATATTATAGGCAACAAAACTATTGCTCAAAAAATCCGTAAAATGGAAATTCTATGTCAAACTCTATGAATAGGTTCTGTGACTATCGTAGAGTCCATAAATATCTCTAATTGATCCCCCAAACGCCCAAATGTGCTCACTTGTTTATCTCTTAAACGACCCAAATGTGCTTGTATTTACTCATGAAAATGATCAATTTTGTCTCATTTTATAGGCTCTATAACTATTGCTAAAAAAATCCCTAAAATTAAAACTCCATATCAAACTCCATCTATAGGCTGCGTGAATATAGTGGAGTCCAAAAATATCTGTTATTGACCACACAAAATACCCAAATGTGCTTGTATTTACACATAATAATGGGCAATTTAGTCTCACATTATAGGCAACAAAACTATTGCTCAAAAAATCCGTAAAATGGAAATTCTATGTCAAACTCTATGAATAGGTTCTGTGACTATCGTAGAGTCCATAAATATCTCTAATTGATCCCCCAAAAGCCTCAAATGTGCTTACTTGTTTATCTCTTAAACGACCCAAATGTGCTTGTATTTACTCATGAAAATGATCAATTTTGTCTCATTTTATAGGCTCTAGAACTATTGCTAAAAAAATCCCTAAAATTAAAATTTCATATCAATCTCCATCTATAGGCTCCGTGAATATAGTGGAGTCCTAAAATATCTGTTTTTGACCCCACAAACTACTCAGATGAGCTTGTATTTACACATAAAAATGGACAATATAGTCTCATATTATAGGCAACATAACTATTGCTCAAAAAATCCGTAAAATGGAAATTCTATGTCAAACTCTATGAATAGGTTATGTGACTATCGTAGAGTTCATAAATATTTCTAATTGATCCACCAAACGCCTCAAATGTGCTTACTTGTTTATCTCTTAAACGACCCAAATGTGCTTGTATTTACTCATGAAAATGATCAATTTTGTCTCATTTTATAGGCTCTATAACTATTGCTAAAAAATCCCTAAAATTAAAATCCATATCAAACTCCATCTATAGGCTGCGTGAATATAGTGGAGTCCAAAAATATCTGTTATTGACACCCCAAAATACCCAAATGTGCTTGTATTTACACATAATAATGGGCAATTTAGTCTCACATTATAGGCAACAAAACTATTGCTCAAAAAATCCGTAAAATGGAAATTCCATATTAAACTCTATGAATAGGTTCTGTGACTATCGTAGAGTCCATAAATATCTCTAATTGATCACCCAAATGCCTTATATGTGCACACTTATTTATCCCTTAAACGACCCAAATGTGCTTGTATTTACTCATGAAAATGATCAATTTTGTCTCATTTTATAGGCTCTATAACTATTGCTAAAAAATCCTTAAAATTAAAATTCCATAACAAACTCCATCTATAGGTTCCGTGAATATAGTGGAGTCCAAAATATCTGTTATTGACCCCACAAACTACCCAAATGTGCTTGTATTAACACATAAAAATCGGCAATTTAGTCTCATATTATAGGCAACAAAACTATTGCTCAAAAAATCCGTAAAATTGAAATTCTATGTCAAACTCTATGAATAGGTTCTGTGACTATCGCAGAGTCCATAAATATCTCTAATTGATCCCCCAAACGCGTCAAATGTGCTCACTTGTTTATCTCGTATACGACCCAAATGTGCTTGTATTTACTTATGAAAATGATCAATTTTGTCTCATTTTATAGGCTCTATAACTATTGCTAAAAAAATCCCAAAAATTAAAACTCCATATCAAACTCCATCTATAGGCTCCGTGAATATAGTGGAGTCAAAAAATAACTGTTATTGACCCCACAAACTACTCAAATGTGCTTGTATTTAAACATAAATATGGGCAATTTAGTTTCAAATTATTGGCAACAAAACTATTGCGCAAAAAATCGGCAAAATGGAAATTCTAGGTCAAACTCTATGAACAGGTTCTGTGACTATCGTAGAGTCTATAAATATCTCTAATTGGTCCCCTAAACGCCTGAAATGTGCTCACTTATTTATCTCTTAAACGACCCAAATGTGCTTGTATTTACTCATGAAAATCAATTTTGTCTCATTTTATAGGCTCTATAACTATTGCTAAAAATCCCTAAAATTAAAATTCCATATCAAACTCCATCTATAGGCTCCGTGAATATAGTGGAGTCCAAAAATATCTGTTATTGACCCCACAAACTACCCAAATGTGCTTGTATTAACACATAAAAATGGGCAATTTAGTCTCATATTATAGGCAACAAAACTATTGCTCAAAAAATCCGTAAAATGGAAATTCTATGTCAAACTCTATGAATAGGTTTTGTGACTATCGTAGAGTCCATAAATATCTCTAATTGATCCCCCAAACGCCCCAAATGTGCTCACTTGTTTATCTCTTAAACGACCCAAATGTGCTTGTATTTACTCATGAAAATGATCAATTTTGTCTCATTTTATAGGCTCTATAACTATTGCTAAAAAATCCCAAAAATTAAAACTCCATTTCAAACTCCATCTATATCCTCCGTGAATATAGTGGAGTCCTAAAATATCTGTTATTGACCACACAAACTACTCAAATGTGCTTGTATTTACACATAAAAATGGGCAATTTAGTCTCATATTATTGGCAACAAAATTATTGCTCAAAAAATCTGTAAAATGGAAATTCTATGTCAAACTCTATGAATAGGTTCTGTGACTATCGTAGAGTGCATAAATATCTCTAATTGATCTCCCAACGCCTCAAATGTGCTCACTTGTTTATCTCTTAAACGACCCAAATGTGCTTGTATTTACTCATGAAAATGATCAATTTTGTCTCATTTTATAGGCTCTATAACTATTGCTAAAAAAATCCCTAAAATTAAAATTTCATATCAATCTCCATCTATAGGCTCCGTGAATATAGTGGAGTCCTAAAATATCTGTTTTTGACCCTACAAACTACTCAAATGTGCTTGTATTTACACATAAAAATGGACAATTTAGTCTCATATTATAGGCAACAAAACTATTGCTCAAAAAATCTGTAAAATGGGAATTCTATGTCAAACTCAATAAATAGGTTCTGTGACTATCGTAGAGTGCATAAATATCTCTAATTGATCTCCCAAACGCCTCAAATGTGCTCACTTGTTTATCCCATAAACGACCCAAATGTGCTTGTATTTACACATAAAAATGATCAATTTTGTCTCATTTTATAGGCTCTATAACTATTGCTAAAAAATCCCTAAAATTAAATCCATATCAAACTCCATCTATAGGCTCGTGATATAGTGGAGTCCAAAATATCTGTTATTGACCCCACAAATACCAAATGTGCTTGTATTTACACATAATAATGGGCAATTTAGTCTCATATTATAGGCAACAAAACTATTGCTCAAAAAATCCGTAAAATGGAAATTCCATATTAAACTCTATGAATAGGTTCTGTGACTATCGTAGAGTCCATAAATATCACTAATTGATCACCCAAATTCCTTATTTGTGCTCATTTATTTATCCCTTAAACGACCCAAATGTGCTTGTATTTACTCATGAAAATGATCAATTTTGTCTCATTTTATAGGCTCTATAACTATTGCTAAAAAATCCTTAAAATTAAAATTCCATAACAAACTCCATCTATAGGTTCCGTGAATATAGTGGAGTCCAAAAATATCTGTTATTGACCCCACAAACTACCCAAATGTGCTTGTATTAACACATAAAAATCGGCAATTTAGTCTCATATTATAGGCAACAAAACTATTGCTCAAAAAATCCGTAAAATTGAAATTCTATGTCAAACTCTATGAATAGGTTCTGAGACTATCGTAGAGTCCATAAATATCTCTAATTGATCCCCCAAACGCCTCAAATGTGCTCACTATCTATCTCCTAAACGACCCAAATGTGCTTGTATTTACTCATGAAAATGATCAATTTTGTCTCATTTTATAGGCTCAATAACTCTAATTGTATCCCTAAAATTAAACTCCATATCAAACTCCATCTATAGGCTCCGTGAATATAGTGGAGTCCTAAAATATCTGTTATTGACCCCACAAACTACTCAAATGTGCTTGTATTTACACATAAAAAGGGCAATTTAGTCTCATATTATTGGCAACAACACTATTGCTCAAAAAATCCGTAAAATGGAATTTCCACGTCAAACTCTATGAATAGGTTCTGTGACTATCGTAGAGTCCATAAATATCCCCAATTGATCCCCCAAATGCCTCAAATGTGCTCACTTATTTATCCCATAAACGACCCTAATGTGCTTGTATTTACTCATGAAAATGATCATTTTGTCTCATTTTATAGGCTCTATAACTATTGCTAAAAAATCCCTAAAATTAAAATTCCATATCAAACTCCATCTATAGGCTCCGTGAATATAGTGGAGTCCCTAAATATCTGTTATTGACCCCACAACTACTCAAATGTGCTTGTATTTAACACATAAAATGGCATTTAGTCTCATATTATAGGCAACAAACTATTGCTCAAAAATCCGTAAAATGGAAATCTATGTCAAACTCTTGAATAGGTTCTGTGACTATCGTAGAGTCCATAAATATCTCTAATTGATCCCCCAACGCCTCAAATGTGCTCACTTGTTTATCTCTTAAACGACCCAAATGTGCTTGTATTTACTCATGAAATGATCAATTTTGTCTCATTTTATAGGCTCTATAACTATTGCTAAAAAATCCCTAAATTAAAATTCCATATCAAACTCCATCTATAGGCCCGTGAATATAGTGGAGTCCAAAAATCTGTTTTTGACCCCACAAACTACTCAAATGTGCTTGTATTTACACATAAAAATGGGCAATTTAGTCTCATATTATAGGCAACAAACTATTGCTCAAAAAATCCGTAAAATGAAATTCAATGTCAAACTCTATGAATAGGTTCTGTGACTATCGTAGAGTCCATAATATCTCTAATTGATCCCCAAAAGCCTCAAATGTGCTCACTTGTTTATCTCTTAACGACCCAAATGTGCTTGTATTTACTCATGAAAATGATCAATTTTGTCTCATTTTATAGGCTCTATACTATTGCTAAAAAATCCTAAAATTAAATTCCATATCAAACTCCATCTATAGGCTCCGTGAATATAGTGGAGTCCTAAAATATCTGTTATTGACCCCACAAACTACTCAAATGTGCTTGTTTAACATAAAAATGGGCAATTTAGTCTCATATTATAGGCAACAAAACTATTGCTCAAAAATCCGTAAAATGGAAATTCTATGTCAAACTCTATGATAGGTTCTGTGACTATCGTAGAGTCCATAAATATCTCTAATTGATCCCCAAACGCCTCAAATGTGCTCACTTGTTTATCTCTTAAACGACCCAAATGTGCTTGTATTTACTCATGAAAATGATCAATTTTGTCTCATTTTATAGGCTCTATAACTATTGCTAAAAAAATCCCTAAAATTAAAACTCCATTTCAAACTCCATCTATAGGCTCCGTGAATATAGTGGAGTCCTAAATATCTGTTATTGACCACACAAACTACTCAAATGTGCTTGTATTTACACATAAAAATGGGCAATTTAGTCTCATATTATTGGCAACAAAATTTTTGCTCAAAAAATCTGTAAAATGGAAATTCTATGTCAAACTCTATGAATAGGTTCTGTGACTATCGTAGAGTCCATAAATATCTCTAATTGATCCCCCAAATGCCTCAAATGTGCTCACTTGTATATCTCTTAAACGACCCAAATGTGCTTGTATTTACTCATGAAAATGATCAATTTTGTCTCATTTTATAGGCTCTATAACTATTGCTAAAAAAATCCCAAAAATAAAATTCCATATCAAACTCCATCTATAGGCTCCGTGAATATAATGGAGTCCTAAAATATCTGTTATTGACCCCACAAACTACTCAAATGTGCTTGTATTTCACATAAAAATGGCAATTTAGTCTCTCATTATAGGCAACAAACTATTGCTCAAAAAATCCGTAAATGGAAATTCTATGTCAAATCTATGAATAGGTCTGTGACTATCGTAGAGTCCATAATATCTCTAATTGATCCCCCAACGCCTCAAATGTGCTCCCTTGTTTATCTCTTAAACGACCCAAATGTGCTTGTATTTACTCATGAAAATGATCAATTTTGTCTCATTTTATAGGCTCTATAACTATTGCTAAAAAATCCCTAAATTAAAATTCCATATCAAACTCCATCTATAGCTCCGTGAATATAGTGGAGTCCAAAAATATCTGTTATTGCCCCACAAACTACCCAAAGTGCTTGCATAACACATAAAAATGGGCAATTTTGTCTCATATTATAGGCAACAAACTATTGCTCAAAAAATCCGTAAAAGGAAATTCTATGTCAAACTCTATGAATAGGTTCTGTGACTATCGTAGAGTCCATAATATCTCTATTGATCCCCCAAACGCCCCAAATGTGCTCACTTGTTTATCTCTTAAACGACCAAATGTGCTTTGTATTTACTCATGAAAATGATCAATTTTGTCTCATTTTATAGGCTCTATAACTATTGCTAAAAAA
>JACGCM010002851.1:0-58205 GCA_014058105.1 Kingdonia uniflora | reverse complement strand
TTCGATCTGGCAGAGATACACCATACAGCTATTTCAAAATTAAAGGTCCCGGTACGATCGCATTGATACGCTCATTGACCTGTGACTGAGACCTATATCATAGTTATTCAAATAAATTCGACCATACAACGCCGTTGCAATCATATCTCTACATTGTCATTTATCGATTCAACCAATACAACCATATAAAGAGATTACAGAACAAAAATATTTTTTACTAAACTTTTGACATTTCTACAGCGAAGACATATTTACACTTTGTCTCATTATAATATAAACAATGAAACTACTTTTCACGCTTTGGGCGTACAACATCGAACTTTCCACAGGCCTAGATGAAAGTAAGACAGAAGAAAGGAATAGCCCCATCAACTAAATAGAAGATGCATTTAATAATTCCATAACTCTCGGCATCAAATTATCTTATATAAGATAACCGCGCTAGCTTACAAATCATATTCCAGGACGTATTCAGTTAAAAGCAGCCAAGATCGACTCACGCTCTGTTCGAAATTTCTCAACATCAGCATCCAACATAGCATAGAGCACAACGTAACATTATCTGCAGCCAACAACGTAGCTTACAAAATTCGGCCTTTACCTTGTTTAGTTGTCTTCAAGATCTTTTACATCGATCTGCCAGAGATTTTTCTCCTGCAGCAATGAACCTCTATTGCTTCGTTATTTGCACACTGCGCTCCATTTCCGCTTCAGACATTGCAAATTCTTATCTATCTCCTTCGAATTATTGATCTCAGCTTCAGCTACGTCCACCATCCTCTGCGACTCTTTATATTCACATGGAGTTCCTCGAAAATTTCATTACCTTGCATACACTCCAGTATCAAAGCTTGTTTTTTCCGGTCAAGATCGGCGATACGTATGTTACACTTATTGATGGTTTCATTCAACATTGATCTCTCGTGGAACATGCTTCCTCGTGAGTTTTGACACGGTCACTTTTTCTCTGGCACGAGTCCCGGGCCTCACGCAAATCCCAGTTTAGCTTTTTCAGACGCTCTCGCATATGACGAATTTCAGCATCTTGCTTCTTTAAGAGAATCAGTATTATTGTTACCATCGACTGATGGGACAATAGATCGTTCTTCTGCTTTTTAATCGTACTTAACAGATTCAGAAATTGTTGATTCGTAGACATGGTCTCTAACTTTTTCTCTTCAGAGATTTTTTCCACAGTTCGGCTTCATTATTAGCAGTCAATATCTCTGTATCCTTACATGACAACTCTACAATCACCACATTTAGCTGACTCGCAGTTCCAACATATCAGATTACAGCTTCGAATTCGACAAAGTCATATTTTTCAGCTACCACAAACATTGCTGCGACTTGAGACAGTTCCTTATTTGATGCGGATAAGACAGCCAGTGTCCTGTTCATTGTCTTCAGCCTAGAAGAATAGATTACAAATGACAATACATCTATCAACAAATATTCATTCGAACAAGACACTATCATTCAACAACACTTATATAACATCAAGCTATGATACAGAATCAATTACATTATGCAGAGCCCAATCATATGCCGCTATTTAGCTGGTTATGATTAAACTACTACTACTCGCATCTAATGCAAAGGTTCATTGAAGATTGCGACCTCTTGCGGACGGGTCTTATATCGTGTGTGAGGTAAAGATCTTCGACATCCTCCTCTCAGACTTTCAGCTCGTGTTTTTAAGGTTGAAGCTCCTCCACCTTCATTCTCCCTTGCAAACCACATATTTTCAACCTTATCATTCTCTACTTCTACATCTTTACCACAACTCGAGATATAACGTTAAATCATTTTCTACTCTCTCGAGCTCGCCCCGTAAAACGCGATCACATCGACTATCTGACGTTCGGATCCATGTTGATAGCACGTTTTCCCCGATTTGGAGTAATTTTCTTCTTCAAACGTGATTGGGACACTGCAGACGTTTCTGCGTATCTAGTAAAAGCGCTCCTAACAATGTCGCTCTCTTCTCCGAGCTCTGCAACAACTTATTATACTCCACATTTTCCCTCTCAACTTTTCTTCTTCATATTTTTATCCTCTTCGTGATAGGACATGTGTGGTTCCAAACGGCCAACGAAACCGTCCCGCTTGGACATCTCGTAGCCGTGGCCGATTTGGACGAGACTGCGAATATATCCTCAATCTCAAAACAAAATGATTCCAAATCTAGCTTTCATTTATTTTCTCAATACAGTCACAAGACATTTGTTTTCTCTTCTTTGATGCATGACTTTCAACTTTCAATTTCAAGTTCAGATGCGCTTTACATCAAGTTTTTTTGTTTGGGTATTTGTAGTTGAAGTTTTTGCGTAAAGCTAACATAATGTTGTTCTTACTGCATAATACTTTGAACTATAAAGCTTGCATCTAAATAAAGACCATACTTTCATAAATCCTCAGGAGAGGTCGTGGTTTTTTACCCATTCAAGGGTTTTCCACGTTAAAACTCGTGTCTATTTTTTTAGTTCCTAACCGAAGTTCTACATTTCAAAGGTGTAAAACACTGTTTTGGTCTCTACGAAAATAGGCTATTACAGTATTGTTATTAAACATGGTGTGTGCATTATTTCTCCATACTCATTAAACATAACTCATTATTTCCTTCTACATGATCTTCTAAAAATTTTCTCCTTCATATAAAATCAGAGGAACATATAAAAGTAAAATAAAAACAATCCATTATAGTTTTAAATAAAGCCTCTTCAATTATAATTTGAGTTGATAATACTCAAACAATAATTGCCCAAGGGTTCATTAAGTTGATCCAACGGTCACTCGAGCTTAATCTTATGAGTATTTATTATTATATTATTTATTTTTGAGATATTGATACTTGTAGTGAGGAAAACTAAAATCCATGGAAAGGGTGTCTTGTATTTTGAAGCGAGCTTTGCAAGATCAAAAGTTGAAAAATTATAAGATTGATTTGAGAATTTTTTGTATAAGATTGATTTGTAGTAAAGTTGTAGAGAGAAATTTAAATTTTAAAAGAGAGTTGTAAATAAATGGAAGATGTGTAAAGAATCTGGGAGGGGATTCTCTCTCTCTCCTTTAACTTATAAACTTGTCATTAGTTCATCTGTAGACACGTGTCGTTTAAAGGGTGAAAGATCTTTAATGGGGGGGGGGGCTTTATAAGCAAGGAGAGAATTTTGTAACCACAAGGAGGTTTATTATGAACGAGGTTTAATATATTTGGTGTTGGAAAGGAGTGGGCCATGAACCAACTAACTCCACAACTCCAAAATAAGCGGAGATTCCCAAAAATAAATGGAACTTTTGGACCAAATATATTGAGAGATTTTACAATTTTTGTATCATTCTTTTACGGCCCCATTTAGAGCAAGTCCAGCAGAAAGTTGGGGTTTGGATGTGGGCTTGACAGGGGGACCACAAAAGACCCAACCAATACCCGGCATATCCCAGCAGCGAGTTTAGGGTTGTGACGGTGTAATTTTTTTTAGAGGAGTTCAAAAACCGCGCGGTGTTCTTTACCGCCGCTTCAAATGTAAGAAAATATCACTTCCAACTCGAGTTTTATAGCAGTGTTTCCTCATCTCTCTCTCTCAATTCGAAGGTATACCAATTTTTTTTCCAATTTCTTTTAAAAAACAAATGGATATTCCAGAGGGAGACTACGCCCCAGTACATTAACTGGTTTAGAGTGACAGATATCCAGAGCGAGCCGTAACTCGGTCGAGGTCGGAAGGTAGAAAAAAAGAGTAAAATTCGAAGATGTACAACAAACATAACCTATACCACACCCACCAAGAAGAAAAACTACCACCAAGGTTTTAATATCCAACTCCCAACGGTGTCAATCATATCTATTACACTAGCAAGGAACTCACGGTAAATTTTGTTTAATTGTGAATTTGTTATTTCCATAAATCAAGTGTTGACAAAATGCTCCAATGAACAAAATCGGGATTCATTGCGTCCGCACGGCACTTCATACGGTGATCAAAGTGTGGAAGAAGATTTTCACAATTCCGACAATAGGATGTCGTTGTGAAGATATTCGGTAGCTTATAGATATACGTTGGGTAATTCCGATAATCGGCTAATTGCGGCGCTAACAGAGCGTTAGTGGCCAAAAAATGCATATTTTTCTGTTCCCGTGTGCGGAGATAGAGATTACTCTATTGGATTTCTAGATGTTGAAATCATTGTCAATCGGCGATATCTGACACAGGTGCCATATGACAACGCATGGAGTGTTTTATCCAATGCGAGGCAATTGCTGCCAACATTGAATCTAGCAATATAAAAAATGGGAACGTTAGCATTTCACATTTGAGGACGTACTTGACATCACAGGTGATCGGGAGGATGATATATGATTGCTCATATTTTTATCCTCTTCGTGATAGGACACGTGTGGTTCCAAACGGCCAACGAAACCGTCCCGCTTGGATATCTCGTACCGTGGCCGATTTGGACGAGGCTGCCGAATATATCCTCAATCACAAACAAAATGATTCCAAATCTAGCTTTCATTTATTTCTCTCAATACAGTCACAAGACATTTGTTTTCTCTTCTTTGATTGCATATGACTTTCAAGTTCAGATGCTGCTTTACATCAAGTTTTTTTTGTTTGGGATTTGTAGTTTGGAGTTTTGCGTTAAAGCAACATAATGTCTTTCTTACTGCATTAATACTTTGAACTATAAGCTGAGTCAACTCCCCTCAAATCCCCTTTTTAGATCGAGTATATTTGAAGGGTTTAAACGAAAATGCATAATTCATGCCTCGATAATGTCCCTGGATATAAGAAGATAGAGCATCCAAGATTTCGTGCAAGACTAAGTACGTATGAAGCATTTATCTCCTTCTGCATCTGTATTTCCACCTTTAAGACGTAAGGTGCACATATTCCTTTTCGTGTAGAAAACAAAAAACATCATTGGGGGCACTACTACCGGGCCGTCGCTAGGAGTTAAGGGGGCCTAAAGAGAAAAACCAAAGAGGTTGGATGGTTATATATACCTCACCAATGACAATGTACTACTTCACTAATCAAGCAAATCAAATGTACAGGTTTACAAAAGTAAAGCAAACTAAGCCCACATAAACTATATAATGACATCCAAATCAGCCAAAAGTAAATTCTAACCATAGAGCTTAACTTTCTGTAAACATGTTCGCTTCAAAATTCAAATGAGTAGGTGTGAGGATTATTGACAAGATATAGTCCAGAAATTGAGAAAATCGTCATTTAAGAAGAAATGGAAACTTTGAAGAAAGTGAAGTTGAAACTTTGGGTGTAAGGAGAGATATTTGAAGAATAAGAAAGATAATATGAGGGCATTTTTTTCTTTTTTCTTTTCTTTTTTTTGGATGGGGTGGGGATATTTTTGGAGTACAAATAGCAATGATAAGTGATAACAAAGTAGAAAAGTAATCGCACTAACCTAAAACGACTGAGACAACCTTAAACATTATCTAGAAAAGGAATATTACGACTTAATGAGTAAGTATGATAATTAGGAGACGAGTTCTGAGGTATATTACCGCTTTTGCAGCACTTCACACCATTCCAGTTAATCGCCGGTTCTACAGCACTAAGCAGCTCGAGCAAGAATATCCACTGGATAGGCTCTTATCCTGGAGAGTCTGTATTTGTAAATCTTCCTCTTCACCATGTCATTCGCCCACTTGACAATCGCAATCTGAATTGCAGTAATCTCTTCAACGTTGCTTGGGATGAATCTCGCGCTTTTCAAAAGCACGAGCATGTGGGATTGCATCATCAACACAATAACTCTACATCAAAGATAGAAATTAGTCTAACGCAAATCACATTTTCTTAAGATATACAAGTCGAGCTTCAACTGTACCAGCCCTCCCTCTCTGGTCATATGACAACGAGCTCAATTTCGAGTGATTAAAGGTGTTTATGCAGTTTACGATCATCTATGGTGATTTAGAATCTCTGTGTTCAGGTTCTGAATCAGACTCGACAATAAAAACTCTGTCAATTGAGCTTGAAGCTCTCTCTCTCTCTCTCACAGTTGATCTTCTTTAAACAACAAGATCATCAACAGTTCGTCGAGTTATCTCTACAATCGACAGTTCGTGCAGCCTAAGGAATTCTACAGGTCGAGTTATCTTCGGCATAGCCACAACAACATCAACAGTTCGTTGAATTATCTCTACAATCGACAGTTCGTGCAGCCACATGAATTCTACAGGTCGAATATCTTTCGGCAGAGCAACAGTTCGTAAAACCCTAATTCGAATGATCTCTGCATCAACAGTTCCAACAACTCGAGGCGATTACAACTTATCAAGATGATACTCGGGGCGAACCCGACTCCACCTTCAAACTCAATGCTTGATAATCTTTTCAACACATCAAATCACATTATTAAGGTGCTCGAGGCGATTGCAAACTTATTATCGAGCTCGGTATTCAAGCTTATACTAGGGGCGAGCCCGATCCAGCCTCGACTTATAATCAAACTTATCAAACCACATTATGAAGGCGCTCGAGGTTAGGTATCGAGGGCGATTGCAACTTATTCAAGCTTATACTCGGGGCGAACCCGATTTCAGCTTCAGACACAATGTTCAACTCAACTTCAGACCTCAGCTCGATCTCATTCATTTAACTCATACTTGGGGCGAGCTCGACCAACACTTACAGGTCGACTATTGGATCGTCCAATTGACCAAACAGACCACATTCTACAAGTTGGTTGGTTCAAACCAGTCCAAACCTACATTCAAAATTTAATAATCCCAGTTACGGTCGTTTATTGATACGCTCAATTCGACCTGTGATGAGACCTAACACATAGTTATTCAAATATACACGCTCTCCGAGGATTGCTTATTGAGTCAATAATTCGATCTGGCAGAGATGCATATACAGCTATCCAATATTCAATATATCTCATTACGGTCGCTTATTAATACGCTCAATTAGACCTGTGACTGAGACCTAACATATCTATCAAATTTACACGCTCTCCGAGGATCGTTTAGTGAGTCAATCAATTCGATCTGGCAGAGACACACTATACAACTATTCAATAGTCAAGAGATCTCATTCGGTTGCTTATGATACGCTCAATTCAACCTGTGGCTGAGACCTACAATACAGCTATTCAAATTTACACGCTCTCCGAGGGTCGCTTATGAGTCAATCAATTCGATCTGCAGCAGAGACACACTATACAGCTATTCAATATTCAAGATATCTCATTACGGTTGCTTATTGATACGCTCAATTCAACATGTGGCTGAGACCTACAATACAGCTATTCAAATTTACACGCTCTTCGAGGGTCGCTTATTGAGTCAATCAATTCGATCTGGCAGAGACACACTATACAGCTATCAATATTCAAGATATCTCATTGCGATCACTATTGATACGCTCAATTCGACCTTACATGGGATTCAACATAGCTCTTCAAATATACTCATTTTTGAGGGTCGCTTATTGAGTCAATCAATTCGATCTGGCATAGATGCACAATATAGATATTGTCAAGATTCAATATCAAGATTTCTCGTACGGTCGCTTATTGATTCGCTCAATCGACTATGCTCGAGACATACTATCATACAACATATTATCATTATCATCCATATCATATATTTTACTACATTATCATGCATTCTACTAGATTATCATACATTTTAATACATTATCATGCAAACATTTGCATCATCATACATTATAATACATTACCATAGATTCTCTTGCATTCGAATAGTTGGTATTGGTTCAACCAATCCAACCATGCAATTTACCATATCCACAAGGTCAATGATGTTTCTCAACTAACACCACTCGCTCCTCATGCTTCTCGTGCTCTTGGCTGAGACGGGGCGAATGTAGGGCTTATTTCATTCACGACCTAAACCCAGAGTTTAAACTTCAGCTCGATGGGATAAGGGCCAGTTTTGAATCTCAAGCTCAGACTTAGCATACGACCGTAACACATTTACTCGACCTCGTCAAGGTATACGTGGCGCATTTATGATACCATTATGGAGCGGTTACAAGGAAGAAGAGTTACTCAAGCCGTTACTCGACCATTATGAAGACTCATATATTGTAATGTTTTCATTAGCAATAACAGTCATTGTTTAAGACCTATAAATAGGACCAGAGAGCTGGAGAAAAAGGGGCTTTATTGACACATCTTTTGAGAGACCTTTCTAACATCTCTCCCTCTCTTTGTAATAGCTAACAATCTATAAAAATCTCTCTCTTTCTAAAATTCCGAAGAGGTCATGGTTTATAACCCCATGCAAGGGTTTCCACGCTAAATCTGCGTGTTTATAGCTATTCTTCATCAACGCATTCTCAATTATTATGTGTAAAGCGATCTTTGTCCAATACAAAAATAGGCCATTACAGTTATATTGCTCTTATATCGATTATCTCTCAACACGTATCAGCACGTAAGCTCTAGGAACGAGGAGAGTAGAAATACCTTCTAATTTAAGTTTTCAGGCAAATCTTACGATAAAGAGGTATTTTACAGTTTTTTTTGAATACATATTCAACACTTTCTAATCTATAATATGATAAATTATCATGGTTCAAAGCATTTTTTCTCTATTTTTTTTAGATTAAAAATTAAGGTTTTTGGTGATTTTTACTTGAAAATGGGCTTCATTCAAACTAGATAAACTTTCTCTGTAGATATTGGATAAATCGAGACCACTTCGTTGGATAGCCAATTCGAGTGTTTTCCAACGGTATATGGCCACATCTCAGGGAGATCTCCCAATCGTCAGAAAAATAGAGTTGAAATGGGTAGTTTCACGGCTAAAAACGGCATTTTTTTATCAATGACGTCAGCAAAGATATTAAATTATTATTTTTAATTCTTTCTTATTTTTATAATTATTGATGTGACGTCATCATTACCTACTGTGATATCAGCAGTGAAGCGTGTCGGGACACGTGGCATGCTGGCACGTGCTGTAACACGCGACAGTCCCAGACGGCCACCGGAAAAGTTGTCGGACGGCTCCGGAGCAGTCAACCGAAGCAGTAAAGTGGCAGACAGTGCGAGAACATGTGCTGCCCATGCATGTGGCACGTATGACTTGAGCATGTGTGGGACGTGGCAGACCAGTTCAGACCGGTCAACCCGGTTCAGGCCTTAACCCAGACCGAGTTTGACCGGTCCAGAACCGACCAGCAATAAAACCGTCCAAAATAGCCCATTTTGGGGTCAAATTGAGCCCAATTTTTTTGAAAAATTCCTATTGACAGGACCAACCCCGTGGGGAACCCATTTGATTTTTTAGGATAAATTTGACTACAGCCACCTGCAGAGTGAATATTTGCCTTTAGTCCCCAAGTTGTTTAAATATGTAGTTTGGTCCCCAAATTGCCTCTGACCATCGATCAACCTTCGTTGAACTCAAATTTTGACATGAACTGACTAAACTACCCTCACACGAGTTGCACGTGAATTTCCTAGCAGGAACACAGGTTGTCTTCAGGTCATTTATTCCCCAAATCCAACTCAAACGATCATCTCCTTCCCGAATACCCCAACGGTCATCTCCTCCCAATTCCCTTTTTTTTAAGTTTTGGGTGGTCATCTCCTCCCAAATACCTCCATTAAAGCTCTCTCTCTCTCTCTCTCCTCTTTCTCTCTCTCCCTCTTTCAATTATGAGTTTTGGTGTTGGCTTGTCTCTGTGTCTATGGGGGGTGGAAGTGGAGGTGGTGGTGGTGAGATGATATAAAGGTAAAATCACTTTATATCTTTCAGTCTCTCTAATTAATCAAATATTTTATATAAATTTTGAAAAATTACCATTGAAGCATAAAAGTAAGAAATGCGGAGTAAAGACAAAATTGCAGAATAATTTGTGTCATATCTGTGATCAACCTTTTTATGGTATTAGATATCATAAATTGGGACTAACCCATACTAATTATTGAGGATTATGATTTTTGTTATAGGATGATTTGTGCCCTATCTGTGATCAAACTTTTTCATGTATTGGGATTGTTCATGGCTATATAGTATGTGCAATAAGCTAAATTGCAGTGGAATATATAATTTTATATTTCTAAATCAATAGAAACCTGACAGAAAGTACTTGAAATGCCAATTCCCTACCTGTGGTGCTTTCCAATGGTTGAGTGAGGCCATTGGGCAATGTTCAAATTTATCAAGTATGAGTAGCTCCTCTTTAAAGGTGGTTGCTTTGGTTGTGCGGAAACTGGGCACTGGTGGAGAGAATCCCCTTGGAGGACTGTAGCTTGCCCTAAAGGTGGTTATGGATTCTTGAATTATGTAAATCTACTGCTCAGAGAAGGAATGGTAAGAAATTCTTAGTTTGTGAAAATGTTCAATGAAAGCACTTTATGTGGCTAAATGACTATATGCATGAAGAAGGAAGGAAGAATACAAAAGTTGAGAATACGACTAATTTAAATGTTAAGGTTAGTGTGACTATGGGATTAGATGAATTTTGCAAGAGGTTTTGAAGAGAAATCTTCAATGGGATGAGATTGGGAGTGTAGTGGTAGAGATGTTATCTGTATGAGGATAAATCTTAGGGATATTGTACCTTGCTTATATATTAATTAAAATAGTTTATTATTTTTGAGTTTCTCTGATACAAGTTATGTGCAATTCTTATTATACAAGTTTGTTAGTTTATAGTCTAATCATATTGATCATGTACACACTTACACATAGCACATACTAACAATTATCCCCCCTAACCATTACCCCAACTACCAACATTGGGAAACCCCTCAAAGGTCTTTACTTCCCTACTTTTTTCTTTATAAAACCAAGCCTTTCCCATACCTTCTTCAAAACACCACCCTCTTCCCTTCTTTTTCTTTTCTCTCTTCAAAACCTTAAAAAAATGTATCTTTTTCTACAACTGAGAGTGACACTTCTTTTGAAGTAGAGACATTAGATTTGCAAAATGCTAGGATTCACCTCTACAGTGAGGCTAGTGGACAGAGGAGGAGGAGAGTGAGTATGGGTAGATAGAAGACGAGGAGGAAGAAGAAACAGACGAGAAAAAAGAAGAGACAAAATGAGGAAGACGAAAGAAGGGACAGATGAGGAAGAAGAGGAAGGGACGACGAGAAAGAAGAGGAAGAGGAAGAGACAAAAGATAAAGATGAAGATTTTGTTTGTGACTGTGCGTATTGCCTTGTTTTCTAGGTTCTCTTTTGGGATCTCGTCTCTTTTTGGGATGTAGAGATGATTTTTTGTTTTGTTTGGGATCCCAAAAAGTGTTTTATTTTTGTTTAGATTCTCTTTCAGCTTTTGTATTATGGTGATGGCTTTGAATCAAGGGAAATACCTTTATCTTTTTAGAATAGGAAACTGCCATTTGTGGAACTGCCTTTTTTTGTGCAATCTTTTGTTAATAGGTGCATAGAGATGATGAACTTGCCATTTTAGTGCCCTAGTTTCCCTTGTTTGTATTGTGACAATTTCAGACCAAAAATTGCTACCTGCATATTTTAGATCACCAGTACATGTACACCTACACATTTTAGACCACTAGTACCTGCACACCTACACATTTTAGACCCACTGTACCTACATTTTAGTTTGACTGTGTGAGTACCAGTCAGACTAGTCAAACCTAAATATTTGCCTTATTCATATTTCAGACCAGTCAGACTTTCCCCATACCTTCTGCACATTCAGACAACAGTATTCATGAAAGAAACATAGACAAACAAGAAACATATACCACTGTGAGACAAACAAGAAAACTTCATGAAAAAACTGGGACAAAAACAAAATATAGTACATAGAGTACCTGTTAAAATTCATGAAAGAAATATTTAGTAATAGAGTACCTGTCACATATTTTCAGTCTAACAAACAACAAACATTTTTAGTCTACATAGCCAACAAAATGTACTTTAACATGCAGAGTTAAATGTTTCTAAATTAAGTCACACTGCCACATTTTCTAATTCTTGCCAGCAAAGAATTTGATTGCCTCTTCTTGTAAGGGTTAGAACTGGGGCTTGAGCTTGCAGTGTTGATGCCTAGTTTGCCTTGGGATTAAGCTTGTCGTGTAATGCCCAAGTTTGCCTTTGAGTTTGAGTAAGTTGAGACTACCTTTAGGCTTGACTCTGCCTTGGGGCTTGAGTAGCTTGAGACTGCCTTTGGGTTTGACTTGTTGACTTTGTATTGGGGCTTGAGTAGCTTGAGACTGCCTTTGGGCTTGACTGCTTGACTTTGCATTGGGGCTTGAGTAGCTTGAGACTGTCTTGGGATTGACTTGCTCTAGTTACCTTAGGGCTTCAGTAGCTTGAGACTGGCTTTGAGCTTGATGCCCTAGTTTGTCTCGGGGCTGTAGTAGCTTGAGACTGGCTTTGAGCTTGACTTGCCCAGTTTTCTTGGGGCTGTAGTAGCTTGAGACTGCTATTGAGCTTGACTTGCTTAGTTTGCCTTGAGGCATCAACAACTTGAGTTTGCCTTGATTAACTTTGACTTAGGCTTGAGTAGCTTGAGTTGGCTTTGAGTTTGCCTTGATTTTGTTTGCCTTGGGGCTTGAACTTGTGTGTTGATCCCCTAGTTTGCATTGGGGATTGACTTGCTTAAGTTGGCCTTGGGGCTTCAGTATCTAAGTTTGCCTTGCACCCCTAGCAGATCTCCAACCACACTACCTATACTACCCCTTCTCCTCCCTCTCATATTTGGTGTTGCAGGTGGTAAGCCAACACTGCACATATGTATTGCCATGCTAACATTTGTAATTACCCTCTAGGTGTCTTGCCACTCTTGGCTTAGTGTTGTTGGTGCACCCTTACAAGTTTTCTTGTTGTGACATAGCCACCACATTTCTACATCTCTTATGCCTCTTTTCTTCATCTAGATCAGGGATTCATTATTTTCTAGGTCTTCCAGCTCCTTTTACCAATGGAGGAGGTAGAAAAATGGTTTGTAGGCTGCATATAATACAAAATAATCATATATATGAAATATCAACTCGGATATACTTGTGTTCAAATACAAACCTTCTCCCATTTTGATCCATCAACTATAGGATATATGGCATTTTATATGTTTGGACATATGAAGTAACTTTGTGAAAACAAGAAAAAAAAGTTAACTTTAAAAAATTAGAGACACAACTTTGTAAACATTTAGATTATTAACCAAAAAATACTTTACTTACTAACGCATGGCCATCCATAAGGGAGTATAGCACTAACATCATGCACACATTGTAGTCCAGAAAGTTGCCATCATGGCAGTCTCATTCATGTGTGATGGTGTTCCCTCTCCATCTTTGGCCATTTATATCCCAATTGCAAGAAAAGATTCTAATATGATCCTTGCACCTGATATCGACCATAGCATTGATCATCTAATCAATGTGGGTTTGTGCACTAGGACCAACACCAAACCTGTAATAAAGATATACATATAGTCACATAGTAGTCATAAAAAGAAGAATAGATCTCAAACAAAAAATGTCTTGTTAGCTTACCTGCTTCTCCCCACTCTTTGCCTTGAGCCTCCTATTATACATGAGTTTTATCAATATTATATTTAGTTTTTCTAGTAACTTTGGATTGGCCTGCCCAATCTTCAAAATCCACATGTTAAAAGACTCACTGAAGTTATTTGTGATGTATTCACAATTGGTAGTAAAATCAAAGTGAGACCTAGCCCAGTGTTCAAATGGCTCCTTAGTAACCAGTCATGAGCAGCTGAGTTTCCAGTTGAGCTGGTCCATGTGCTTTTTTTTCAGATTGCTTAAATGTCGTTGCTGCACTCTACACAACCACTTAATTTGGGTCCCCCTATAAAACTTTTCATATTCTTGTTATATGTCTAAAGCAGAATCTGTGATTTGCATGAGAAAAAAGGGCAGTCACAGCATCAATGAGTCCTTCTGTCTATTCTTATGAATGTTAGCTTTGATTATGTAGAATGAGATAGGGCTGAAGAACCTCAAGGAAGTTGGTCCAAGTTTCTTTACATTCTGATTTGTATAAGTAAACTAAAATAGGAAATAGATACCTCGTATAAGAACATGGCACACTTATATGTGATATAAGTACATGGTGTAATACCTATAAGTATATTACGATAGCTAATAGGATATTACTGGTATGCCCCTAGGATACTAATTATCTTGATCAGGGATCACAGATAATATAAAACCAAAACTAATTTAGCATACGACTCTGAGTCATATCGAAATTACAGTTAATTGCCATAGACAAATAACTAGAGCTCAATGGGAATGAATCAGTCATATTTCTAAAAAATTGGTGTCTGAGGAACTAATTTTAGTATCTATGGTACAATTAAATGTTACGTAATAATATTTAGAGGTATATAGGCATTAATAGCAACCTATAATACCCTAGAATGGTAGTTCAAAGATATGCCTAATCAACCTATCTTGTAAACCCAACAAGCTTTTGGGATGTGACCACTTGTCAGCTAAATATCTAATACCCCTCATATTCATCAAATAGGGTCATTTGGCTAGAATATACCACCCTCATAAAACTAGAGGGCTTAGAACACCCTATTCTCAGAATAAGAAAATATAATATCAAGTGGTTTTGAATAGCTGTCTTGGCTAAGACTCTATAAAATACAATTTAGGTTAGATCACCATTTTACGGGGTAAATTTGGATTTGACGCTAATGATATGAACAAGTTCACCTATAAGTAATGATTAGGAATCATTGACTTGAATACTATGAGCTCTTTAGTAATTATGGAAATTATGTACTTAAATGGATTCAGAAGGAACGCACATCTGGTGGTTTTAAATATCATATTGGCTAAGATTTTGTTAAATGCGCATCTAAAATTAAAATCGTCATTTTACTGGGTAATTTGGGATTTTATTATTAGAAAAGAATTCATGAGTTTTAGAATATGAATAGAGTTCAACTATAAAATGATTATGAATCATTTATTTCCTATTATTCTAAGTACTATGATCTGTCTTTAATGCATTTGAAAGCTTATCATGATTATCACTACTTACGATATATTTATATTACAGATGTCTGTCTGCCCACGTTACGATTATGAGCCATTGCTGATTGGTTCCAACTACCTTTTTGGTATATAGACATAAAAATCCATCTGCAGATAATGAACGTCTCAAAGTCGATTGTTGCATATAACCCGTCTCTGAACAACTCAGGGCACATACCATGTTGGTTATGCTCGCCCACCTTGAGCCGGAGCTAAAATTTTAGCATCTCCGTTGCGGAACTCCATATGAGTTATGGTAACCTTAGAAAAATGCATTGGTCTACAGCAGGCCCTAACAAACTATAAGAACCGTAACCTGGAATAACTTGAGGCTATACGACTTCAAGACTGTAGTGCTTATATTCAGTACTAGAGACGATTGTAACAGCCAGGAGGCTCAATAAGATATGGATTCGAGAAAGAGGCTTTGCAAAAGACTCCTCATATTTCCACATTCATGGCTGCTCCCAGGGACCAGTATGCAAAAATGGAATTTAATTGTTCATGAAATGATCCACTCTGCTGCTCGCTACGGAACAAGATGGCACATTTGTTTTTGGGAAAAGAAAGAGGTTCCTCCTAGAAGGATGAAACCAGTTGCACGGAATATCTTATCTCATCTGACTGAGACAACCATGAACGGGGTTCGGGGAGTGGGAAGGTGACTGAAGGCAGGAATCGGGGATTCTTGGGCCCTCAAAAGTACAACAGGTTTAAAAAAGTTAGAACACCACAAACACCAAAGGAAAATCAAAAAGCCAGATTTTGAATCTCCTTGCTTGAGAAGTAGGGCAGTTGGACACTGGTTTCGTGAGGCAAGACACCATGGGTGCTAAGTCAAAGTCCAGGCTTAACTACATCACCACTGACATAACTTCTATCACTACGAAATTAGCAGCGTCAGAATTCTTCGACGATACTAATACCGTTATGGATTAACATACGGAGTAATCCGTAATGATATCTCAGTAGACATGTGATATCACATTAGAGAGAGTACTACTAGTTTCTTTCTAGTACAGACTTTATTTATATTCTTTTAGTTGTCAATATTTTTTATTTGATGGAAACATATCATTTTATTTAATAAAGTGCTCGTGACATACACGAGATTTCCCATTTCTTCTAAATTATGATTATTCAAATTTATTACTTGGGAAGTAGTTAAATTCTGCTTATATAGTTGATCTACTATATACAACCTGCCTATGGATCTATCTGCTGATTGAGCATGACCGATAATCGGATGAGTGACGACACATGTCTAAGAGATATTAGTACCATGCACCGATCTTTATGAGATATGCATATATTTCTTGTCTAACCTTGTACATCGGGGAGGCACAGATTTCATTAGCATGGCCAACATGATAGAACGTACTGGATACGTCCACGTTATTACTCTCTAACAGTACGATACGGGTATTAGTCTACTTTATTAACTAGTAAATCCAGCTGGATATATTAAGTTTAGGGGGATACATGATAATACTTATCACGTAATGACTATCAGAGAAAATGACAGACAAGGTTCTGTGCATTTATTCAATGTCTAAAGGTTAGAACACGTATTGGAACAGCATCCAATACACTCCTCAAGGCTCGAATAGTGAGGAGGATTACAAGATTATATCTCAACTTTCCTTAAAAGGAGAGAAGATCCAGAGAGTGACGGTAACGATTACTTAAAAGGAAAGTCTATTATTTCATCTTAGTATGACTAGGTAGAGTGGCCTACTTGAATATTTATGGTCATAAAGATGCATTCAGAAGATGGTCTTACGTTTGCCTAATCATAAAATCTAGGAATGCATATTAGCACGACTTCTCACTTAGATCATTCTATCGCAGGCTCAGTTCTGGATTAACAGATCAAAGTCGATCGATGCGACTTGACAGGGGCTTGGGAGTTGGACTCGCCGGCTTTAATGATTTATTTACCGCTAAATGGGATAGATGATTGAGCATCGTGAGTACCCCATATCATACCAACTCGGATTGGAGGAGAACCTAATCAAGTGATTTAGGATAATCTCTAGACCACTATTATTACGATCACAGCTTCTGGCTAGTGTGCGGGATTTATATTTCTGTTCTGCAACACTGATTAAGGTTCGTCCCTTAGCAAATCATCCAATTATTTTTTCCCAAAAGCGACTAGTAACTGGGTCGGAGCCCGGTGTCGCCCATTGATGAATATTTGGATGTTTTGTACAGGTGTCAATCGTACCACAATGTATGAAGATAGGACCCCCAATGTCGGCCTAGTATTATGTGGGTTATGATTCACATTTATCACTGGATATTTGGGCCCACTAGCGACGTATATACTGCAGGATAGATAATTGCCACATTGATAAGACGATATTCCCAGCATTGGGGAGAGATATGATAGTCAATGTTGATGATATTTCCAAGAGGTTTTGGAATACACCATCGTTGTCTTATCTAGATCCCTATACATAAGTTAGGTAAATATAAGTTCAACAAATTTTAAATCTCCAATAGGTCGTAAATGAATGTTAGACACATTCATAGACATTATTGAAGTATCGTAAGTGTATGTACCTGCAAGTAATACACCTACACAACAGAACGTTCTAGGGGACTAGTACTGCGCAGAACGTTCCAGGGGAATTAGTACCGCAAACGAATCTGAGGCTCGCGCTTAATGAGGAGCACCGTTGGAAGAAAGTATTAAGAGCTGGGGAGCTGCAGATTATGGGACAAATTTGATAAATAGTATAGTCAGTTCATCGAGGATGGAACCACCCATCGATGAGGCAATAGTAGCTACGCGACCAGTTGATGCATATGAGACTTGCCCGGCGTGACACATATGTATAATAATAATGAGATCTCAATCTATTAAAAGTTTGTAATAAGCATAATGTAGGATCGCTCAGTATAGATTTGTCGATAAGGTATTCATATTCGTTGCTGTGCTCGACATCAAGAATGAGGATTCATAACCAATTATTGTAAACGACTGTGTGTTGTTACACATTATCAAAAGTGGACGTCTAGAATCCAAGCGGAGCTCAGCATATGCATAATACGAAATGATACCATTGAGCATATCGGTTATAAATGAGAATGGTAAGAAAACATGATTAACTCAGAGAGATAATTAGGTCAATACAAGACTAGTTGCCCAGAAAATCTTTAAAATATCTAACATCGATTGTAATGTGACATATTACCCGGTTATAGACACTATAACGTTTCAGTACTGATCAGTCTGTCTAGTTGTCGAGGACAAGCTAGACATGCGTCTAATATAAATACTGCGTATCTATATGGAAAACTATAAACAGATATCTACATGAAGTTACCTGGGAAGGTATAAGCTTCTGGAAGCAATTAATCCCGACACACAAGGTGTGTACGTAATAAAACTGGAAAAATTATTCTTAACTTGAAGCAATTAGAGCCCATGAGACATAGTAAGTTGAATGAGTATTTGAAGGTCAAGGACTTTACAAATATCATTATCTGCCATGTGTTCTTATTTAGAGCACATATATTAGCTTCATTCATCATAACAGTATACTAAATAATTTGGATATCATTAGACCTCCAGGGGAGATCGCGAGAGCCGCCGAATACCTTGGGAAGGAATTCAAAATACAAGACCTTAGAAAATCAAGTAGTGTCCCGATTTGCAGATCGAACATATTGATAGTGGCACTCGTACATCAATTAATATATATCGAAAGAGTTATTTAACACTTTGATATAGATGTAGTACACGGTGTTAAGTCGCTTATTGCGCGTCTATCACTTGGGTGTGGACAATGACATCTTTCACCATCCTAATGGGGGGAAAAACTACTAGGGTTGTGACGCCATAGCTAGGAGTTGCTTTGCTATAAGTAGTTGGGTATACTAGACGCAATGACTCATTCGCAATGAACTATTTGGCTTGCCATAGTTTTGTTCCTACCCAAAGGTACTAGATTTAGATGAGACACATTCTGAGGTATCTTATCGGTATGAAATACTGGGGTTTGTTCTACTCGAAATGGTAAACGTAAAAGTATATAGTACACCAATACAGAATACTTCTCAGACCCACACAGGTGCCATTGTCAAATGGATTATGTGTTTATGTATAGGGATACATAAAGATTCTCGGAGATTGATGAAGCAGACGGCGGTAGCTACACCTCGAACCACGAAGATTCTTGCACTTCATGAAGCTTGCAGAGAATGATGGTTGCGCTCCAAAATACATCTCATCAACCGAAGTTGTGGCGTGTTCTATCCAAGATAAAATATCGACTATGTATGAAGATAATTCAGCTTGCATCATTCAAGTCAATGGCGACAGAACAAAGCATATTTCACAGAAGCGATTCCAACCTTATGAATTATGAAAGGCGAATGATACTGGCAATGTCGAAGATATTTTACAAGACATCTTTGCAACCTATTCAAGAAGACCCTTGCACCACTTACGTTCAAGCAGCTAGTGCACGGAATCGGCATGCAGAAGATTTATTTATCAATATCTCAGGGAGATCGAAATCAGAAGGAGTAGTCTCAGCCTGACGTGGGCACATGTGTGTTGTACTCTTTTTCTTGATAGCGCAGTTTTTACCCTAGGAGGTTTTACTGGCTGGAGGTTTTTATAAGGCAACGTATACGCGTCCGCAACCCTTACAGGGCATAGGATTGTATTATTTCCTTGCACAACTTTTTGCCCAAGGGTTTTTACGAAGTAGAGGTTTTGATAAGGCAAGTCGTTCTGGTATGGAATACCCCAAGGGGGAGTGTTAGAAGTTGGGTTCAAACCCAAGCTATAACCCAACAGGGTTCGGGTGTTCTATTGAACTCCTAACAAAGCCCATAGGCCCTTTAGAGTTATGGGGAGAGTTTGAGTAGGTTAGGTAACATTTGTTGTAGGGTTATCCATATATCTGCATTACATACAGAGAAACACAACAGTATTGAATCAATAAGAAATGGTAAACGGTAAAGTATAGAGTACACCGATACAGAATACTAGTCAGACCCACATAAAGGTCATTGTCAAATGGATTATGTGTTTATGTACGGGGATACATAAAGAGTCTTGGAAATCGATGAAGCAGACGGCGATAGATACATCCTCGAACTACGAGGAGATTCTTGCACTTTATGAAGCTGGCAGAGAATAATGGTTGCACTACAAGATATATCACATCAACTGAAGTTGTGGCACGTTCTATCCAAGATAAAGCATCGACTATGTATGAAGACAATTTGGCTTACATCATTCAAGTCAATGGTGATTTTATCAATGGCGACAGAATGAAACACATTTCACAGAAGCCATTTTATCTTTATGAATTACAAAAGGCGAATGAGATTGGCGTTGTTGAAGATATTTCAGAAGACATCTTTGCAAAACCTATTCACGAATACCCTTGCACTACTTACGTTCAAGCAGCTAGTACACGGAATCGGCATGCAGAAGATTTATTTATCAATATCTCAGGGAGATAGTTCTCGTGGGAGATCGACGTCAGGGGGAGTAGTCCCAGCCTGCCGTGGACACATGGATGTTGTACTCTTTTTCTTAATAGTGCAGTTTTTATCCTATAAAGTTTTGATGAGGCAACGTATACGTGTCCACAACCCATAAATGGCATAAGATTGTACTCTTTCCTTACACAACTTTTTGCCCAAAGGGGTTTTACTTGGCAGAGATTTTGATGAGGCAAGTCGTCCTGCTATGAAACACCCTAAGGGAAAGTGTTAGGAGTTGGGTTCATCCCAAGGTAAGAGCCCAACGGGGATGGGGTGTCTTACTGGACTCCTAACAGACCCATAGGCCTTTAGGGTTTATGGGGAGAGTTTAACTAGGATAGGTAACCTATGTTGTAGGGTTATCCTCTTTGTAGTACGTGGAGAGAAACACAATTTGAATCAATAAAGATATCATCTTCTCTCTCAATTGCTCTTGCTCTTGATATAGAACTAGTAGCTTATTCTATTATCACTCAACACTAAAAACATCTCCAACAGAGCATAAAGTAAAATAAGAATAACCCACATACATGTGCGAAATGATCATAGTTTCACATCAAAATCAGTGCCTCTTTCTTCCACTTCCCTAAATAATTAGGGACACTTGGTCAAACTAAATGTGCCATAACTTTGGACGAACTAGTCTGTTTTCGACCCCCCACAGAAAATAAATCTTAAGATTGTCTGATTGTATTATCTCCCGAAAGATGGCCTGTATGCAGGCACTTGATACACTCTTATCAGTCACCGCACCCTGGCAGGAGATGTATTTTGCATATTTAGGTTGGTTGAAACATAAGCCTAGCTATATATTTACCCTGATAAATGCAAACTAAGAAGATGAAATGTACTGTATACATCTATGATCTATTAATCTCCGAAGAACTCCAAAACAAGTTGCCTAAATCAAAACATGCAAAAGTGAAGTGATACTACATGAATACATCCCTCTTTCAAACCCCACAACTTCAAAAATGCAAAAGTGAGGAATGATGGCCTTTTCTTTTGTTCCAGAGGCAATGCGACTTTAGCTTGATCGTGTTTATCGACTCCCACAAAAAGATATGATATTGCCAATAAGAGAGAAAATCATTTTCTCATTTACCTGCATAACCACAAAATGTAATTTTAATCAAATTAACAAATGAATGTGCGAGGTCAGCGATTGAGCATTTTGGCATGAATTCAGGTTAAGACCTTTGTTTTACTATATGGCAACCCCCTATTAACCCCTATGCCAAAATAGGCGATTTTGGTGGGAAATCGATACAAGACCTGAGATCCCAATTTAATTAGTGACTACTCGCTTTATTCAGCTCAAATCAGTACCTTACCACTTATACTCGGAACTTAACTCCAAATTTTTAGCTATTTAAAATTACATTTATGACTTCTAGTAATGCCTCCAAATCCGAAAACCTTCTCGTTATCACTAATAAAAGCTATAACTTTCCATAAAATATATCCTCAATCTAAAACAAAATGATTCCCAATCTAGCTTTCATTTATTTTCCCTCAATACAGTCACAAGACATTTGTTTTCTCTTCTTTGATTACATATGACTTTCAACTCTCAAGTTCAGATGCTGTTTACATCAAGTTTTTTTTTTTTTTTTTTTTTCGAGTATTTATAGTTTGGATTTTTTTGTGTTAAAGCTAACATAATGTTGTTTCTTACTGCATTAATACTTTGAACTATAAAGCTGAGTCAACTCCCTTTTTAGATCGAGTATATTTGAAGGGTTTAAACGAAAAATGCATAAATCACAATCAATTCATACCTCGATAATGTCCCTTGGATATAAGAAGATAGAGCATCCAAGCTTTCGTGCAAGACTAAGTACGTATGAAGCATTTATCTCCTTTTCTGCATCTGCATTTCCACCTTTAAGACGTAAGGTACACATATTCCCTTTCGTGTAAAAAAACAAAAAAACATCGTTGGGGGTACTATTACCAGGGCCGTCGCTAGGAGTTAAGGGGGCCTAAAGAGAACCCGCAATATTGTGCAAGGAAAAGCTTTGAAAAACAAAGAAAAATACCAAAGAGGTTGGATGGTTATATATACCTCACCCAATGACAATGTACTATTTCACCAATCAAGCAAATCAAATGTACAGGTTTACAAAAGTAAAGCAAACTAAGCCACATAAACTGTATAACTGACATCCAAATCAGCCAAAAGTAAATTTCTAACCATAGAGCTTAACTTTCTGTAAACATGTTCTCTTCAAAATTCAAATGAGTAGGTGTGAGGATTATTGACAAGATATAGTCCAGAAATTGAGAAATTCGTCATTTAAGAAGAAATGGAACTTGAAGAAAGTGAAGTTGAAACTTTGGGTGTAAGGAGAGATATTTGAAGAATAAGAAAGATAATAATGAGGGCATTTTTCTTTTCTTTTTTCTTTTCTTTTTTTTTGGATGGGGTGGGGATATTTTTGGAGTACAAATAGCAACTGATAAGTGATAACAAAGTAGAAAAGTAATCGCACTTAACCTAAAACGACTAAGCAACAACCTTAAACATTATCTAGAAAAGGAATATTACCGACTTAATGAGTAAGTATGATATTTAGGAGACGAGTTCTGAGGTATACTTACCGCTTTTGCAGCACTTCACACCATTCCAGTTAATCGCCGGTTCTACAGCACTAAGCAGCTCGAGCAAGAATATCCCACTGGATAGGCTCTTATCCTGGAGAGTCTGTATTTGTAAATCTTTCCTCTTCACCATGTCATTCGCCCACTTGACAATCGCAATCTGAATTGTAGTAATCTCTTCAACGTTGCTTGGGATGAATCTCGCGCTTTTCAAAAGCACGAGCATGTGGGATTGCATCATCAACCACAATAACTCTACATCAAAGATAGAAATTAGTCTAACGCAAATCACATTTTCTTTAAGATATACAAGTCGAGGATAATACAATAATGTCAAATTTTGAGGACTAAAAATAGTTACAGAAAAATGAGGGAGGGTCATATTTCACTAAAAAATATGCAGTCAAAATTAAAAAAGTTTGAGGAAAGAAAATGGTTGAGGGAGTGTTTTATTCTCTGTACTCAGTATTTTTTCATGTACAAACTAGATAAATAATGTTTTTTTGTTAATATAAAGTAGCGTAAATGATGTACTAGAGGTATGTTGGGAATGGAGTTATTCAAGACCTGCTAAAGTAAAATAAAATAACCGGGAGTTAGTTTAGAGGTAACATGTTGGCATCATCCATATAAACATGTTCTGGACTAGTAGCTACTGCTTAAAAGTAAAAATTAACGACTATATTTGGTTTTATATATGTTTTTTTTTTGGAAGGTAAGTCGATTTTAGGGATCCGTAATCAAGCCCCGAAGGACTACCCAAAGCCCGAAAGCAATCCACAAGCCTCCGAAGAGGTACAATGCCCGAAAGCAACACAAGCCCCGAAGGATACAAAGCCCAAAGGCCCATAGGGGTTCGAACTCATGACCTCTCATGGAGTGGAGGGTCACACAGCCACTGAACCAAGAGCTCAGTGGTTTGGTTTTACATATGACTCCACTTCTTAAGTCTCTGTATCCTTCTTCTTGCTTTCTTTAACAGAATGTGTACTTGTCCAATCATATCTATTATCCACATTCCCATAAGAATTTCGAAGTGTCTAGTCAAACAAGTACAGGGTGGCCTTTTTTTTCTTCCATTGTCAGGATTAACCAAGAAGTGAACAAACGAATCCAAACTGGAAGATAGACGGAAAACAGTAAAGCCACTATCTGGTTATTTATACAGTCATCCACATTTGGGTAGAGCTTCCCGTGCTATGAGAAATCAAATTCGGAAATCTAGTGAAGGCAAGTTGTATTAGGCCACTAATTCCAATCTTGTAAGTAGTGAAATTCGTAGATCTAGAGTTGGGATGGATGCACTGGGTCTCCATCTTTGTGTGAGGTCTGCGTTTTTTCTTTTACATTTCTTTCTACACAAATTCCATTTTCCTAAAAAAAAAAAAACTCGAAAATAACTTCTTGCTTACCTTGTATGCACTTTTTATTTCTCTCCACAATGTCATTTCCACTAATATTTTTGGGCTTCCAAATTGTGACAGCTTGCTTCCAATTCACCAATTCCCCATCTAAAGGAGGTTCAATTGCCTCATGCCATTTGACAGATCCCGGACGAATCTTATCACTCACTTCCAGAAGAACCCAGCTGTTACAAACAAGAATAGAAAATTACACCCCGCCTACTACAGACACACGCACAAAAGCTATTCTTGCTAGTTGAGAGGGAAATCTCAACTTTGTATTGATCAAACTCACCCATTCTTTACGTCCGCAAACAAATAATTAACGTAAGTCCTTATCCCAAGAGTGTTAATCCACATCCTAAAAAACCTTTCATCTGTGGATACTTCTAAATCATCAGGCTTCATCGAGGAAGTTGCTTCTCCAGAGACTGAGAACCCATTCCTGCAGCAAAAGACAGCGTGAGAGTGCAGCCACAATATCCATAGTGATATAGAAAGGTAAAGTTGTGCCAGCTAAGAAAGTTATATGTGATCAACATAAGCAGAAATAAAACGAAACTAAGAGATAGAAATACGAAAAGGTGTGCATTCCCACCTATAATGGAAAACATTGGCTACATATATGAGATTGAGATTTGGTGAGCCCGAAATAATGTCTTTGGCGGTTACGAAACTTTCTAATCCCTGATTCTCGGCTTTTACATATATGAACTTTACCCTTTCCGTATGATCCTCAATATTCAATATAGATTCTAGCTCAGATAAAATTCTGACACCACAAAGCAAGTAAGCGTAAGCCACTCCATCCTGCAAGTACATGAGGCCATGATTCGATAAGCAACAAAACAAAGAATAGAAAAGCATATGACATACATAAGTAAACAGTTAACTAATTCTTGAGAAATCGTTAAAAACAATCTGAGATATTAAACTAAAGGGTGTCAGGGTGTCTCATGTATGATATGCCTTGGCCGATTTGATATCAGAACCTAAACATCGGGCATCTCGAGATCTAAGACTAAGCAATTTGGCACTTTCGACTTGAGACGCCATTAATTTTCAGCATCCCAAACTTCTAGTTCTAGGCAACAGGAGAAACGTCACCTAATAGACCAAATGTATACATTATTTTGTCCGGCTTGTTGAATTGTTTCAGAAAACTTAGGAAAAATGGGTTTGGTTTTCAGAACTCTTTTCAAATTTGCTGTCTCAATTTATAAATTTCATCTTTTATACAGTAAAAAGTGATATAAAATAACACTATTACATAACACTCATAAGCATGCATTTTCTCACCTTCAAGTCCACAGAAAAGTTTGTTATCCGCTTTGCAGGTCTTGCCCTTTTCAAATGGTAATTTATCCATTCGAGTAAAAGCTTTTCCGGGGCTAGCCTCACCGAACCCTGCAAAATTTAATGTCAAAATTTGACATAATAGTAATGTATTCTCAAACAAGAAGAGGAATTTACGTCGAAAACTAGAGTTCTTTAAATTGCTACAAAAGTAAAGACTAAACAATTGAATCGACCTTGTCGGTGTCTACTATCTGCATGAGTTGTGGGGTCTTCTCAAAACTGATGTCTGCTAACAGTTTCATCTGAATTGCCAACATAAATAAATGCAATTTCGACATACGTAAATGCAATTCTGAAAGATGTCCTGCATAAGCTAATTCGCAAAGAACGTAAATAGAATTACAAAAGAAGAATTTCCATACCTTTATAACTTGAAATATAAATTCAAGTACCAACTTCGGCTGCAAGAGAGAACAGATGATGTTTCAACAACAAGTAACATGTCTAACTAAAAAACAATCCAAAACTAAACTCAACAATTACTCACCCTTGATTCCAAAAAGTCCTCCACTCCGATGTGAGAGACTGGGCATCCAATGGCCTTTGCAGAGTTGAGGCATAGGGTATGATTCCCAATCCTTTGGATATGGGCAATATCCCTATTCATTTCAATCGCCCGCTCCTCAATCGTCCCGGGGACGGCTATATTGATTAATTTACTGCAATGAGGAATGAGGAAAGAATTAGGAAACAATAAAAAACATTTCTTCAAAAGGCAAAATATAGGTTTACCAGAGTAGAACCCCGTCTTGTAAGAGGCTGAATAAATCGCCCGTGGCGTGATGCAAGCCCAAAACGGGTCCTCTGGAAAGTAGCTTTTGATTAGTCTCAGATATGCCTTTTGTTCTGCAGCCTCAAAGCCCGATGGTTTTAAGGGAAGGGAATGGGTCACCCAGATGCCCTTAAATGGATTTTCCCAATGAAATTCGGTTTTTTGGTCCAAATCAAATGTTATACCTCTTTCATTATCAAAGATTAGGCATGACTTAGTCTTGAAAAAACCCTGTATATCAAATGCCACCGAATGACTCACCCCAACATAAAACCCGACATTATCTAACCTCTTGACCTCAACCCACTGTCTTCGGGCAGTGTCCAGCTCGTATAGCTCATATGTATTGTGGCTTTCGCCAAGCACTTGACACACCGAGTAAAGGGCTCCTCCATATTCCACCAAATATACTTGTTGGAACTCGAGCAATTCCTCACCCTCAGGTGGCACGGCTATCACTGTATAATTGGGGTGACTGGAAAAGTACGAGATTCTGACCGCTTTAGTACTTCCAAAATAATCAGAAACAACAAATTGACCATTATAGTAAAGAAAGTCTGAGCAAGAAAGGGTTTCGTCAATGTCTTTCCAGTCATAATCTCCCTGCCGGCAATACCTTATAGAAACATCCACATCTTTAGACACCGTAACGCACATTGCTACCCAGCGGTTACTTGAATATGGATCGGAAGAGAATAGAATTTTGCAAACACGTCCTTTCCTTCCCTTAAAGCTGGGTAGGGGTGGCATTTCTAGGCTCGTGCAAGAAGGAACTCGGGTGATTGTGAAATTTCCAGATGGATAATCAATGGAGAAGAGGCTATCTCCAATTGATCCACAAAATATGTTATGTTTAAGTGGGACCCCATACTTTTCCTGGGTAAAAGGGTTCAAGAACCTGTGAACAACCTTATTTCCCTGTAAAAGAACAAATGGTTGTTGGCGGGGTAATATATGGCGTGTTCGAAGGGCAATAGCCCGCCAATGGCTGCAGACTCGCGTAAATATGAGATGGTTGTTAATGTGTAGCATCCCATGGCACATCTGATTTATATGTTGAAGTAAATCGGCAGAGAGATGACTCCATCCCCTAAACTCTCCCATTGTTTTCTTTGGACTACTCATATCTGTATATTGGATTAAAGAAAGCAAGGATAAAGCTGCAATTAGGAATAAACATTAGAAACAGCAATCTTAAAGCTACTATATTTTGGTATAAAACAAGTCTAGCTAGAGATTGTATTGTCTACGAATCATAAGAAATAAGCGAGTCACACACACACAATACATTCATTTGGAACTATATAACAAGCAAGCATTACCACTAAGTCAAAAATCAAAGATGAAGAAAAGCAAAATTTCACACACAAACACAGATAAAGAACAAGATATGGTGAGTAAAAATGGAGGAACTCTGTATATCAGATATAGACATAACAACAACAAAAAATCTGAAACAATATTGTTATCTAAATCACCAATGTTGAATCAGAGAAACAAGAGATTTCTAATAGAAACAGACATAGCTAGATTCAACTTCAAAGTAAAAGAGGATTAAGCAATCTTCACCTTAAACAGCTTGGAAATGAAAGATTTGGTGGTTGTCAACTTGAAATCAGCACTCCATTACAGTTGAACTTAACAATTCTAGGGTTTGATTACAGTTGGAATTGAGGGAAGTTGAGAACAAACTATTTAGTGTTTTATGACTCCATTAGAGTTAAATTTGAGGGATCTATCTACAATTCGAATTGAACCGAGGGATTTGAGATTTTGAGAGTTACTTTTATTTTCCGTTTTGGGACTGTCCTATTTAGAGTGGCACTGATACGTGAGCGGATGACACCTGTAGTTTTGTTTTCTTATTTTTCTCTTTTGATTTTAACACATGTCCCTTGTGTAATAATAATCTATATAAGATTGTTAACATCTAAATATTTGAAGTTGAGAAGGGTAGTAATAGAAGCGAAAAGCTTTATTCAAGACTAACGGTGGTTGGTTTCTAGTACAAGGAAGACATCCCTATGTGTCACGCCCGGATCGGGGGCATTTTACAGTGCTCGGAGCATAACAGAATATGAGACCGTGTAGCGTACATGCACAAGCCTTCTTCACTAGGCATCCTGGATACTCGTGAGGGGTTGTCAAATTGCGTGATGGATGAAGAATATAATGCCAATACCTGTAAAGGGAATCAGTTTTAATGTATACTTTGAAACCAAAAAGCTTAGATAGTTGTGTTCCTCTTTGGATGGCAAATATCAATATCTCAATTTCTCCAATGTTCAAGTTAGAATATTTAGTTCCATTGTAAGCTAGAATAGGGAATCCATTAACTAGTCTAAAGATACCTTCATATGTAGCTTTATCAGTTTGGCCTTTATCACAATTTAGAATAATAAGATGCCTTTATCAAGTACCTTATCATTGAATCTTAAAGAGTTGTTTTGCTGCTGATGTGGATCACGTGAATTGCAAGTGTACATTGGTAGGTGATAGGTGTTATTTTGCATGTGGGTGATGGATGAAGAATAGTACTGAGGCAAATTGTGTGGCTTAGTTTCAGATGAAGAGGAATTTGGGTCAGGGTCGGGTTTGGGCCTGCCCTGAAACATGAGCTGGGTGGGCTAGACCTGCATTACACGACTCAAGTGCTGCTCATGTACTGTGCTGAGTCCAGCATGCGCTTACCACAAGCCACTTCTTCTCCTTCCTCGCGGCCTGGTTCTCTCTAGTCTCTCCTCCAAGTTTTTACAGTTTTGGGTTCCGTTTGGTGTCACAGTTCCAACCAAAGACCTTCAGAAATGTGGAAAACATTCACAACCATAAACCTTAAGAAATGTGTAATCTGGAACTTTTTAAAAAAGGATTTCAAATGGGGATTTTTGTTTGAGTACAAGAGATGGCAACGAATTTATTAAAAAGACAGCCGTTGTAAAGGCATCATCCCAATATATCATTGGAATAAAAGCAGTAGACCTAAGTGTCATGCCCGATTCAACAATATGTCTATGCTTCCTTTCCGCGGAGCCATTTTGCTCGTGATCGTATAAGGACATGATATACGATGCGTTATACTTTGAGTGTTCAAGAGATGCAAAAATGCTTTATATTTAAGTCTTCCATCAGTTTGAAGGTTCTTGATTTTACAATTAATTTTTTTTCCACATTTGCCTTAAAATATCAAACATGCGCAGAGCGTCTGATTTACGACTCATGAGAAATATCCACATATATCGATTAAAAACATCAATAAAATGAATATAATAGCGATAGCCATTATTTGACAAAATTGGTGAAGGCCCCCAAATATCATAAAAAATAAGTTCCTGCGGTTTATTATAGACACCACTACTTTGTACAAATGGGAGACAATGACTTTTCCCCATTTGACATGACGGACAAAACATAGTTTTATTACTAGAGATAGGTAACACATGTCTAGAAACGATTTGATTGACGGTACGCATCATCGCATGACCCAGACTCTTATGCCATGTGTCCTTTGATGTTTTGATACCTACGAAAGCAGGAGAGTAACTAGAATTTGGGCTAACAAATTGTTTCAGAGAATAATGTCTCCCTTTACTCAGTCCGCGCAACACCTTCTTCCTTGTCAAACGATCCTTTACAAGAAAATAAGTGAGATGAAATTCAAAATAAATATCATTATCTATTGGGAATCGAGAGACAGATAAAAGATTTTGTGTGATGGAGGGAACACGATAAATATTACTCAAAGTAAAAGTTTTGGAAGGTGTGCGAAGAAACGAAGTACCTTTATGAGTAATAGAAAAGTTCTGACCATTACCTACTTTAATGGAGTCAGGGCCGCGATACTCTGATCAAAAACTCAAGTTGTTCAAATTCGTCGTAAGATGATTTGTCGCACCGGAATCGGGATACCAATTTTGATTTGTAGGAATCCCCGGGGTAGCCATAAATGCAGCATTGCTGGACACAAAATTACCTTGATTTGATGCATCATTTCGATGTCAACATTGGGCAGTAGTATGATTATGCAAACCGCATACTTGACACACTCCTTCATATGTAGATGCATGTGGGTGATTACCATAATGTGAGTAATAAGAATTGCCTGATCATCCACCGCGATCGCAATTATTTCGCCCATGGCCCTGATATGAATGTTGATTTCCATTGAAAGATGGTTGATGCTGAGATGAACTCGCGTGGTTGTGAGATTGGCGGCCGCGAGAAGAGGTGACAACAATGGCAGAAATTGGAGTGGTGTCGACGATAGCATGCACTTTGTCAATCTAGACGATGTTCAAAAGCCATTAGATGAGCCTGAAAGTCCTCCATATGAGTGTCATCTATTATCGTTGTAAGAGTGGTGTAAACAGCACCATATTCAGGACTAGGAAGACCTCCAATAATAAGTTGTTAAAGATCTAGTTCAGGGACTATTTGGCCTGATGCTGCTAGATTATCCGTGAAAGTTTTAGCAAGTTGAAGATAATCAAATATTTTTGTTGTAGATTTACGCAAAGTCTGCAATTCGTGTCGCAGAGTGTTGATGTGCGCCATACCACCTCAAAAGTTGTTGCAGCACCCAAAACATGAGCTAAAACGGTTGCATCGAGAGAAGATAAGATCCATCCTAGTAAAATAGTATCTTGCTTATTCCAAGCAACGTACTCCGAATTCAGAGTCTTTTGATCGGCTAAAGTAGAGGGGAGAAACTTAGCCGGACATGGAAGCGTGCTATTGATGCAACCTTCAAGATCATATCCCTTAAGAAGAGGGACAAACTGGGTCTTCCAAAAAAGATAATTGTGGTTATCTAGTTTGATAGATATCAAATGGTTGATTTTCGTGATATTAGTAGTGGTGATTGAAGCCATGGTTGTGGAAGCTGTGGTGGAGATATTGGTATCTGATTCACTAGAACCAGTCATGATGAGAAGAAAATTAGAAGGTAGAGAAAAAAAAAAGTTGAGTTATGTGGAAGAAGAAAGATGACGTGAGTCTTTATGGTGATACCATAAAAGAACATGCAAAGAGAAAACTTACCGTCCTTTGGTGAGGCTCAGTGAGCTATTATTTATAAAAGTTTATGCGATATATATCAATTATATAATCCCTATCTATATCACAACAGAGCTTATGTAGTGGATGAGTACAAGAGAGTTTATATAAAGATGCTACCGATCTATTTATCTGATAAGTAAAGCTCCTCTTTTCAACGTTGTGAAGACTCCATATTCTTCACGTTAATAAGGGCTATGCTTGTTCCCTTTACTTGATTTGTTATTTTGGCGACAACGACAATCGCAGCGACTGTTTCATACCCTGCGACGACTTTGATTACAGTTTACAATTCTGCAACTTTCAGGTCTGGCTCCGGTTTGGGTTTGAGTTTGGGTTTGAGCTAGATCTGGACCTGTTTACTTCCCACGTGTCTCCCACATTTTTGCCCAAACCTTCCATCTTTTCTCTCTTCAGGAGTCAGAACTTGTAAACAGTCGTCAATTTGCCGATCATCCCCGTCGATTCGGCCGCAGTGCTGACCTCAATTTTGGTCGGTATGCTTCCAATGGTTCCTACGACCACTTCGTTTGCAGGGTTTATGAAGCTTTTGGCCGGGAGAAAAACAAATTAGTTTTCATCTCCGAGGCTTTTCGCGGATTCGACAATTATCGTCGATATCGTCGGTTGCCCTAGTAGGGCTGGTTAGGGAGGTGGTGCGTAAAGAGCACTGGCAGTGAATGCATCGATAAACCGATTGAGTTTTTCAAATCTCTCGTCAACCGCATCAAACAGCTTCGCCATGGTTTTGAATTGTTAATCCAGATAAAGCGCGACATCATGAATCAAAAATTTAAACTACTCCAAGTAAATTTTACGGCTCTGATGCCCATTTTACGTAAATCTGAGTAGCGGAAGCAAGAACTCATATTGATAAACGTTAACCTAAATAAAATTAGAATTTCTCTAAACTCTAAAACTCAAAATAAACACAAACTTAAATAAGCCTAACTATTATTTATTATTTTAGCAACAACTAAGTAATTAACAACAACTAAGTAAAATATTACACCTAATTAACCTTAGGATATCTCTCCTAGAATATCTCTCCAAATATAAACAAACCTAACTAAGAGCATCTCCAAAAGTGGCTCACTGACTTGGTTGAAAAAAAAACTAAATCCAAGTTATTTCCTCCAACAGTACCTAATTTTTTTAACAGGCGCCCCGCCTGTTTCATTTTTTTTGAAAAATAAATAAATAAAATATCAGTTGCCTAAGACTTGGGCGGCCGATTTGAATTATTTATTTATTTATTTTTAAATTTGGACGCCCAAGTCTTAGGCGCCCGATTCAATTGGGTCGCCCAATCGTGAAGTAAATAGCCAAGGTTGAGTCTTGGATTTTTGAGTCTTAGACTCCAAGACTCAACCTTGCCTTTTGAGACTCAAATCCAAGTCAATGAAGTACTGTTATAGGTCAAAAATCATATGTGACACCTTGGAATCCAAGGTAGTGAGGCACTTTAGGAGATGCTCTAATAGAAACTCCTAAAACCAGCTTCAGCAGAGCATAAAGTATAATACGAATAGCTCAAGGGCATGACGTAAACGAGCACATATGATATCCACATCAAAAAGTGTGCATTTTAAAAGACAGGGTTTACAAAGTATGATCTCCATATTTAAATAAAGTTTAGGTTTGGTGTCTAATTTTGATGTGAACATCTTTTGTACTCGTTTCCTACGCGTCTTTGGTGTCTTCCTATTTAACTTTCTGTTTTGCTCGAACTAGTCTTAGGAGTTTCTATTTATTTTGCTTATATTTGGGGAGATATCCAAGGGTTCTAGGTTATATAGGAGAGGGTGGTGTAATCTTTTACTTAGTTGTTGTTGAGAGAAAAGATAAAATAAACTCTAGTTTTATAACTTTGTGTTTGAGTAAAGTAGAAAACCCAAATTTCACAATTAGGTTAGTGTAAAATCGTATAAGTTTTGCTTCCGCGATTTTGATTTACACTAAATAAGTATTAGAGCCATTTTTGTTCCCTATGGCGCCATTAACAAATGCTCAACTCGCAAAACAAGTTGTTGAATTGACTGACAAAATCAAAGTATACGATAAATTGTCTAACCAATTCAAGCAGATTAGGGAGTCAATTGCTTCAGGTACTCTCCAAATCCCTACCCAACAGGTAACGATGAAAATTTTCCACAAATCACATCTGAAACGGATATCAAATCCATGCAGAACCTCAAAATTTTTGAAGACGTGAACCCTTTTGCACAGTTGTCGAACCCTGTAAACAGAGTGAACACCGGAATAGCAGTCGTTGAGGTTGCAGTGGCGAGTGTGGAAAGAGAAAGAGAGGTAGTCACAAGAAGAAGCACAATTGGAGAGAGAGAAACCGTGGAAATTCTTGTCGGAGTTCATGGGAAACATCAATTTGAGTGTTCGACCAAAGTTCAGACTGGTTTGAGTACCCTCGCTTTTGGAAACGCAAACTTGTACAAATCAAAAATCACGATGGGGGAAAGAAACCAGTCGTGGGAGAGATGATGGTGCCTCACGTGCAGTATACGCACAATCCCAGATCCAGATCCTAGCTCACGGCCCAGTTCAGGAAACGTATCCAAATCAGAATTACGTCTGGTATAGTACGGTTCGGCCCAATGAATCTATCAGGATGACCCACGAGCAGTTTTAGACTTGGACCTGAGCTTGCCATGCCCAAGCCCATCCCGACCTATGGGATTCACAACTTCAAACATGGATCATATCACCAAACTATGTGAGGAGCCTAACACAAAGCCTGGAGACTCAATGGGCTGGGCTCAACCCCTTTTTCCTCAACGTTGTGATCGTGGAAGATGTCGATCGAGAACCCTCCCCAATTCTTGTCGCAACGAAACCAAGCTACAACCTACACCGTCAGCCCAATACTTGACCCCATCAGACGACAACTCAAAACCTCACCTCTGGTTACGGCAACTCTGCAACCCACCCTCTCCGGGCAGCAAGCACAAACCTTCTTCCCCATAACCCATCTCCATCCACACCTCTGACTACCGCTTCATACTAACATCTTATAACCGAAGTTCCCATCTCCAATCTCTCCGGTCTCCATCCACAATTGCAACCTATCGATCGCCTCTCGCAAATTCCAAACTCCCAAAACTACATCCAACTTCGACCTCAGACCTTGCAAACCTTACCATCAAATAAGTGAGGGTGGTGTAACATTTTACTTAGTTGTTGTTATTGAGAAAAAAATTAAAATAAATTCTAGTTTTATAGCTTTGTGTTTGAGTAAAGTAGAAAACCCTAATTTCACAATTAGGTTAGTGCAAAATCGTTTAAGTTTTGCTTCCGCGCGTTTGATTTACACTAAATTTACTCTAAATATTAGTTAAAGGCTAATGAAAATTATAGTTTAACATATTGAGATAATTAAAAAAAAATTGTATTATAATTGATACATGTAACGAAGTGATATATTTGTAACTTCTAGCTAACTTGGTAGAAATGTAGAGCGAGGTGCAATTACATAGTAAAAATATATAGTCGGGACTTGGAAAAATTGCACATTATACAGTGTGCTGGAAATTTCTAATTTGTCCAATTAAGCAGGTTGTACATTTATAAGTTGTATTTATAAGAGCGCAGACTAGTAAGTTTGATTACATGGGTGCTGCTGAATTATAAAAGTTAAAGGCGTATGCAAAATATAGGGAGAGTGGGTGACCACCCTGTCTAAGACGTTTTAAAGGGAAAGGGGAGGTTGGGTGAGCCATTAACGAAAACATGGTAATATACTGCGGTATCCCCTTATATGACGACACAAATGTTCTCAAGGCAACGCAATGCTACATGCTAACATTTTTTTACTGTACATGGAGGGTAAAGTTATCGTCTGTGTGGAATAAATCTTTACAAGGACGGATATGTTGAGAATCGAGGTAGCTACTCTCTCTTCCCTCTCAAGAATAATACGCGGAAATTGCCAACACAAGAAGTAAATCAACAAAGAACAGTAAAAAACACAAGAAGTTTCCCAGAGGAAGGAAGTGGAAAATCCTTGCGGATGAAAAACTACTCCCCATGAACAATTCACTATGATATCAAATAGGTTACAATGATCTCTCAAGCTTCTCAAGCTTCAATGGAGTCTCTTCAAACCCTAGCCTCTCAAAGGTTAAACTCACCAAAAGATGGCTAACAAAATAGCATAAGTTCTCTTTATATACTAGAGGACCAAAAATACAAGTAGTACAGATCTCGAGGCATAACTCTAACATCTAAGGCAAACCTACACAGAGCTCGTTCGAATGACACCAAGCCCGTTCGAACGACTTTGCGATAGTTTGTCTACAACTCTAAAAATATAACATCTCGTTCGAACGACATCCAAGCTCGTTTGAACGAGATTGACTGTTGGGCCAAAATTCTAGGAAGTACATGAGTTCGTTCGAACGACTATGAATCTTGTTCGAACGACTTCGACAATTTTCCAACTTTGATACTTTCCTCCAATTCGAGTTCATACCCAACAATCTCCCCCTTGAAATCGAATCCCGTAACCCATCTCCAGATCTCCAAATGAATTGCTCGCACTACCCGGACCTTCAATCTTGAAGACCCACAAAAGTTGTACAGGTCGTCAACTTCTGAAAAGTCACCACCTTCGTAAACATATCGGCCAGATTCACATTAGTGTTCACAAGCTTTAGCACACCGTCCTCGAGGAGCGAGCAAATATAGTGATATTGAATATCAATGTGCTTGGTCCAAGAGTGAAAAGCTGAATTCTTCGCTAAGTGTATAGTGCTTTGATTATCACTATACAACTTAGGAGAAAATTGTTCTCTATTTAGCTCTTTCATCAACCCTTTGAGCCAAACCATATCTTTGCACGCTTCTGTAGCTGCAACATATTCCGCCTCCGTCATAGACAAAGCTACAATCTTCTATAGCCTAGAAACCCATGTGACTGCACCGCTTCCCAATGTAAAAACGAAACCACTAGTGCTCTTCCGCCTATCCATGTTACCCGCCATATCAGAATCAACAAAACCCTGTAAGCATATCTGAGAACCTCCATAACATAATGTCATATCTTGAGTCCCATTTAGATACCTTAGTATCCATTTCACAGCTCTCCAATGCTCCTTGCCAACTCCCACTGCTTAGGCAATGTCTGGTCTTGTATAAATCATAGCGTACATTAGGCTAACAACCGCAGATTGATAAGGAACCTTCCGCATCTCTTCGCGATCCTCCTGCGTCTTCGGATAATAATCTTTTGATAATTTAAAACCATCCATATTGAACTACTTCAGTACTTTGCCGATGTACTCAGCTTGAGACAACTTCAATTTTTGCAGCTTTTTGTTCCTTGTAACACGCATACCAAGAACTTGTTTCGCCGTACCCAAGTCATTCATAGAAAACTCCCGGGTTAACAGTTCCTTCAACTTAACTATCTTTCCTATGTCAGTACTTGATACCAACATATCATCTACATACAGAAGTAGAATAATATACGAGTTCCCCGTATTCTTGATAAAATAACAGTGATCTGCATTGCTATTCGAATAGCTATTTCTGGACATGAACTGTTCAAACTTCAAATACCACTATCTAGGCGTTTGTTTCAAACTGTATAAGCTCTTCGTAAGCCTACACACAAGATCTTCTTTCCCTTTAAACGAATACCCTTCTGGCTGCTTCATATAAATTACTTCATCAAGGTTACCGTGAAGAAATGTTGCCTTGACATCAAGTTGCTCAAGATGCAAATCTTCAACAGCAACTATATTCATCACAACCCGAATAGTAGACATCTTCACAACATGAGCAAAAATCTCACCGAAATCAATGCCCTCTTTCTACTGAAAGCCCTTCACCATAAGTCTAGCCTTGAATCTCCTTGAACCATCAGATTTCTACTTTAGTCTGTATACCCACTTATTGTGCAATGCTCTCTTCCCCTTCGGTAACCGAACTAAATCCCAAGTTTGATTAACTGATAATGATTGCATTTTATCATCCATAGCAAGCTCCCACTTGTACTTGGCTTCCACATCTGAAGTCTCCTTATAACTTTTAGGTTCACCACCATCTGTAAGTAACAAGTGATTTAAAGAATTTATGTACCTTGCCAGAATTCTTGTAACTCTCGGCTCCTTTCGAAGTGTTATTGGAATGTCTAGAACATTAGGTTCCTCGTTCTGATCCGGTGCATCAGACTTAATAACGACTTCTTTATTATCCTCTCGAGAGGGTTCATCATCTTCAATGTCGACACTTTCCTCTTCTTCACCTCGAATCCTTTTCACAGGTACTTTGAAATCTTTATATAAGACTTCCTCATTGAATGTAACATTACGGCACCGGATAACTTTCCGATTCTTCGCATCCCAAACCGGTACCCAAACTCATTACCACCGTATCCAATGAAAACGCACTTCATCGACTTTGCATCTAGCTTTGTCTTTGTATATGAATTATCAAGCACATATAAGGTACAACCGAAAATACGCAAGTAGTTAAGTTTTACCTCTTTACTAATCCATGCATCCTCAGGAAGTCCAAAATCCAAAGCCGTCGAAGGCCCTCTGTTAATCAAGTACGCCGCCATACTAACCGCATCCACCCAAAAACACTTCGGCAATCCAACGTTAAGTCTCATACTCCTCGCTCTTTCGTTTATTGTTCGGTTCATGCGTTCTGCAATACCATTTTGTTGCGGTATTCCAGGAATAGCCTTATGTCTCATAATCCCGTTTGATGAACAAAAGTCTTCAAACTCATCGCTACAGTATTTGCCCCCGTTATCCGACTTGAGACACTTCAGTTTTTAACCGGTTTCATTTTCAACTATAGCCTTCCACCTCTTGAATTTATCGAACACATCTGACTTGTTCTTCACGAAGTAGACCCACAGTTTATGAGTAACATCATCGATAAAAATAACATAGTAATGAGAACCACCAAGAGAAGACACCTTGGTTGGGCCCCAAACATCGGTGTGTACAAGATCCAGCTTTCTGGGTTTTCTTGATCTTCCAGATAATTTAAAACTGACCTTCTTCTGCTTCGCAAGAACATACCCTTTACAAAACTTGAGATCAACCACAACAAGACCCTCTAGCTTTCCCTTAGTTACCATTATCTTCATCCCCTTCTCACTCATGAGACCGAGCCGTTTGTGCCACGTACTTGTTTTAATCCCCAGAGTAGCCGCACAAATAGTGGAAATTAAGTTTTGCGTTGTGTACAATGTTCCTTGTCGCAAGCCTCGAGCTACCAACATAGCTCCCTTTGTAACCTTCCAGAAGGTTGCGCCGAAGGTACACTCGTATCCGGCATCATGCGCCAATTTGCTAACCGATATAAGGTTACGCCCCAGTTTAAGTACAAGTCGCACATTCTGTAAAACCAATGTTTCCCCTGAAGGTAACAACAACCTAGCGTTTCCCTTTCTAGTAATATTGTGTGCACTCTTATCTGCAAGAAATACCATACCGAAGTCGCCTTTAACAATATTGGTAAGAAAACCTACGTTCGCAGTAGCATGGAAGGAAGCGCCCGAATCAACAATCCAAAATTCATTAACATCGTCACACGAAAGTAATAGAGCCTCATAAGAACTAACCTCCTTAGTAAAGTTCATTGTATCTTTCTCTTCATCATCAATCTTTTTAGAAGAAGAAGAGTTGAAATCTCGCCTGAAGTGACCATTCTTTCCACAAGTCCAACACGCATCGGGCGACTTAGACTTCCCTCTTGACTGTGATCGACCTCTTCCAAATTTTAGCCATTTTCTATAAAACCTTCATCTTTCCTCGACGTTCAACATATTGTCATTTGAACTCGAAGAGGGTTTAGATGTTTTACGCCTATTCTCTTCACTCATAATCAACGAAACTATAGTGTCAAATTTGATGTATTCCTTCCCTGATGAGTTGCTCATAGCTGTAATGAATCCTTCCTAGCTTTCTGCCATCTGCCCTAGAAGAGCCCACGCTCTCACCTCCTCGGTAAAAATGATTTTAACGGATTCCAGTTGAGCATGTATGGTATTGAACTCACTGATAAGAGCTTGCACACTACCATTGTCCTTCATCTTCAAAGTAAACAAGCGCCGTAAAAGGTGAACCTTATTTGCCCTAGACGGTTCCGAGTACATAGCGGACAACGTCTCTATCAGACCCTTCGTTGTCTTAACTTTGGAGATCATGTGTAGAATTTAAGATGACAACGCTAACCTAACGGTTCCAAGCGCTTTGCGATCCAATCGCGCCCACTTAGCTGCATCAAAATCTACTGACTTCATCTCAGTTCCACCCAGTGGTAAATCAAGATCTTTCTGATAAAGGTAATATTTTATTTGTATCTTCCACACTCCAAAATTCGACCCATTAAACTTCGTGATCTGATCGCCATCGCTTTCACCACACAAGCCCTAACACTCGCTCTGACACCAATTGTTGAGAATCGAGGTAGCTACTCTCTCTTCCCTCTCAAGAACGATACGTGGAAATCGCTAACACAAGAAGTAAATCAACAAAGAACAGTAAAAAACACAAGAAGGTTTCCCAAAGGAGGGAAGTGGAAAATCATTGCGGATGAAAAACCACTCCCCACGAATAATTCACTATGATATCAAACAGGTTACAATGATCTCTCAAGCTTTTCAAGCTTTAATGGAGTCTCTTCAAACCCTAGCCTCTCTAAGGTTAAACTCACCAAAAGATGGCTAACAAAATAACCTTAGTCCTTTTTATATACTATATACTAGAGGACCAAAAATACAAGTAGTACGGATCTCGAGGCATAACTCTAACATCTAATGCAAACCTACTCGAAGCTCGTTCGAACGACACCAAACCTGTTCGAACGACTTTGTGATAGTTGGTCTACAACCCTAGAAACATATCATCTCGTTCGAACGACATTCAAGCTCGTTCGAATGAGATTGACTCTTGGGCCAAAATTCCAGGGAGTACATGAGTTCATTCGAACGACTATGAATCTCGTTCGAACGACTTCGACAATTTCTCAACTTCGACACTTTCCTCCAATTCGAGTTCATACCCAACAGGATATTACTGTCTCATAATGGATGGATTGTGCACAGGCGTTGCACTACATTCAGATACGATACCACAGCATATCATCTCCTTCTTGGACATCTTGAAATATCGTATATTTAGACTAGTTAAAACTTAAGCACATCTAGTATTTACCATTATAAATACAATGTACATACCAGAAAAGAAGATGAAATGCATTCATCAAGACTATGATCTATGAATCTCGATGTCCAAAGAGTAAAATCCAAACAAGTTGCTACATGACTACATCCCTCTCACTTTTCTTCCTGCATGCCCCCACCACTTCAAACATGCATCACCTTCATCTCATTGTCCTCTCCCTCTCTTTTGCACGCACCATGATCACCAAACTCTACTAGGGTGAGGCAGACTTGCTTGTCTTTCTCATCAATCATATATCTTCATGACTCACTCGTGCTTGGGTTGGGTACAATCTGTCCTGATGCTTGTACATGAACATGTGCATGCGGAGTAACAACCATACCACATGAATCCAAACCATTGCTGTCCCCTCCCTTGCACCTATGTTATCACCTTTATAACACATTATGACCTCCAATATCTCTCTCTTTTCTTTCTCACTTACCATCAGGGTCCAAAAATATGGCCAATATTAGTATGTGTATGTTATTTTACCCAAAGATTATTCTGGTGGTGCCCAAACCACCGCATGAATCGCCGCAGGGACCTACAGTCCTTACAACCGAGTCACGGTTGGAGAGCATTTTGAAACATATGCAGAGTTGCTGTCACCGCATCCGTCTCACTCATTTTCTAGGCATTATTAGACAGTGATGGGGAATGCAATTCTCCTCATCTTGATCCCCCGCTTTATTTGAAAGTGGTGGGGATTGCCATTACGACTTTATTCGATTCCACAACTTAGATCAAGTATGTAGGGTTAGAAGCTTTGATTCCGAGAGCGAAAGCTTGAAAATCCAGGGTACAAAAGTTATGTATATTTTGACAATATAACGTAATATATATCGCACATTTTAACCAAATATAGCAAGCGAGTCTAACCAAAAGACCATTGGGAGCGCGTAAGTTTGCCCACGCCTTCGCTAGTGTAGTGTTCCTCTTCACTTGGCTTCTCCAACGTTAATGTCTTCTTCTTTGGAACGCCCTGAAGAACATGATCCAGATAATATTCCCGCAGGTTGGCCATGTGTGAGGCGCTGTAATTGTATTAAACGTGCGTAACACCCATTAGGGAAATGGTTTAAGAGATGTGAATGAGACCCTTGCTCCACAACCTTCCCGTCATCGATAACTGCAATCACATTGGCATTCCTTATTGTTGATAACCGGTGTGCCACTATAATTGTAGTACGTCCCAAACAAGAGCGTTCAAGGGCCTCTTGAACGCACTTCTCCGACTCTGCATCAAGTGCGCTTGTTGCCTCATCAAGTAACATTATTTCCGCCTTCTTTAGAAAGCTCGTGCTATCGCAATCCTCTGTCTTTGTCCACCTGACAACTGAACTCCCATTTCGCCTACCCATGTTTTGTATCCATCAGGTAAGGCTGAAATGAACTTATGAGCATTTGCTAGAGTCGCGGCTTCTATGATTTCAGTCTCTGTTGCAGATTCTTTCCCGTATGCTATGTTGTCATGTATGGAGGCTGCAAATAAACACGGTTCTTGTGGGACTAGTGCAATGTGTTGTCGTAGTGATTTCAGGTTGTATTTTCGAATATCCTTCCCGTCAATAAGCACCCGCCCAGACGTTGGCTCATAGAATCTTTGTACTAAAGAAATTACCGAGCTTTTCCCGCAACCGCTGGGACCAACTAAGGCCAGGGTTTTGCCTGCACGCGCACGGATAGAAATATCTAGGAAGACTGGCATGTCAGGGCGAGAAGGGTACGTGAAGTCTACATGCTTGAGCTCAACATCACCACGTAAGCGTTCAGAGACTAATGCAGTGTTAGGATCATCGGGATCACTTTCAGTTGTTCGATCCAATAGTTCAAAAACAGAGCGAATGGCACGACTACCCTTGATGAAGTCAGGAACAATTGTTAACGTCTCAGCAGCACCGTTGGCAGAGACCATGAGAACCATAAATACCCGAATTGTTTTTGAGAAATCTGATATTCCATGTTAACGAGCCATGAAGCGTACCATAGCCCAAGAGCATAAGAAGCATATAGTAAGAATTGAGCAACGCCAAAGCTACTACCTGCAATCTGTCCCTTCCAGAAACATCGTCTTAGAGGTTTTTCGAGGTTGGAAGAAAAGAGGCCAACGATATTTGATTCTGAGTTGAAGGCAGCAACAGTTCTAAGATTGGATACGGCCTCTGCTGCTAACTGAGTTGCCTTGGCGTGGGCTGCTTCTAAGTCTCCCGAGAAACCCTTCATGAACATTTTCTGCAGAAAAAAAAGGCTAATGAAGTTTATTATGATTTTTGTAGTAATGAGCCTTTGTAGAGTGTTAAATCGTAACATGCACAACCTGCAAGACTGTTGCAGCGACGACCACGGGAAATACTGCAATGAGAACAAGAGAAAGTCTCCATTCGAGTACAAAACCTGCTGTACAAGCAACAATCAAGAGTGCTGAGTTCTGCATGATCACAGAAATCCTATCTCCAATGGCTGATCGAACATTATTAGCGTCCAATGCCAATCTTGCAGCAATCCTAGCACTCTCGTTCTCCTCGAGATCAAACCATGCAACTTCATTTTTCAAAACCGCTGTCATCATCATTTCCCTGACCCGCTTTGTTAGATTCTCCCCTACAATATCCCAGAAGAAATGTTGTATGGTGTTGAAGATTAGAGCGGCAGAAGAGACCCCGATTAACAAAAAGCAATATTTTCCTATCTCTCTCCGCATATAAGCATGGTCTTGACTATAGTAAACACTGAGAACAGCACTGAGAACGTAAGCAAAGAGTGCACTTATAGAACCACACACAACTGAGCCCACCGTGCCAAGTAGAGCATAGGTCCATTCAGGGGAGTTCATCTTGGCTAATCGCCAAAAGGAGCTGGCTTGTACTTTGAATGGAAGTTTCTCGTGTCTATTATAATTACCATCGAAGGAGAGATGAAAATCAGCAGCGGAGAAGTCTGAGAGCCGACGTGAGTAAGGGGATCTTCCGTAAGAAGAATTTCGAGTATATATTGGTGAGCTAATGGAGTTTCTTGCGCTAGAAGGCCTGTCAAAAATAAATAAAGAAACCCGCATCTTACAGAGTGTTCCGATAAAATAAACTTAATGAAATTTTGAGCAATTTGGGACACCCCATTAGGTTTTGACTCTGAAAAACTACTATAAAGTTTAGTACTAGAAAACTTGAAATAACATTGCAAGAACATTTGGAAGTCGAATTAGATATGAGCAGGAGGAAAAAAATCAAAGTTTTAAGGGCTACCTTGCGCTACTCTTTCTGGCATTATGAAGAGCAGTTTCATGTGCCATCTCCTGCATGCGGATGAGCTTAGCATAGACACCATTTTCACCTTTAGAAAAGAGTTCATCGTGTGTACCAATTTCAGAAACGCTCCCCTGTTGTAGAACAGCTACAAGGTCAGCCTTTCGGATAGTGGAGAGGCGATGGGCAATAACAAGAGTAGTCCTCCCAATCATGAACCGATCAAGTGCCTCCTGTACTAGCTTTTCTGACTCGGAATCAAGTGCACTTGTTGCTTCGTCCAAGAGCAATATTGCAGGGTTTTTCAGCATTGCCCTTGCTATAGCAATTCTCTGTTTTTGTCCCCCAGATAGCTGCAACCCTCTTTCTCCTACCTGAAACATCATCATTGTTTTATCATTTAGTTCTCCTTTCTCATTTTTTTGTAGAAACTTATTAGAGATCATATTGTACATCAAAAGTTTTTTTTTTTTTTTTGACAATTAGACCATTCTAGATCTGCTAAATTCCATTTTAGGCATTAAGTTATGATGCCGCTTTAGGGGATTCTAAACACAAGCATGGCCCTATCAATATAAGTTAAGAATTTAGTGTAGAAGTCAATAATCTTGATCTAAAAGCTCGTTACATGTTTACGGGGTTTATGGTAGTTGTAGTTGGTTGAGTTAAATTTAAAACTATTTAATTCTTCTACGTTAAGACTAATTTTATTATCTCTTGCCATGTTGACCGAGAACATCGTATCTTATTTTACACTAGATAACACTTCTCCAAGATTGACTTTGAAAGTTATGTCTTGTTACAGACCAGAAGAACCTATTAAAAAACAAGACCACTAGTTATAAACTAGATTAGATATTGGGATTATTTAGTCCCACATTAAACAAAGAACTAGTTCAAGATCTAAATTAAAGAATTACTTAGTTCAAGATCTAGTATTGACAGTTAGATCCACTGATGAAAATGGCCTTAGTAGTGGTTGATAGAGACAAACCTGAGTGTTGTAACCTTCAGGAAGCTTTATTATAAAGGAATGGGCATTTGATACCCTAGTTGCCTCTTCTATCTCAATTTGCGATGCGTCGGGCCTACCAAAGAGGATGTTTTCTGTAATGGTGGTTGCGAAAAGAGCTGGCTCTTGGCTCACTAGTCCTATTTGTTGCCTCAACCATCTTAGTTTTAGTGTCTTTATATCCTGTCCATCTAGCATAACTTGTCCTGTACCAATATTTAAAAATAAAGCATGAAGTTCATGACCTTTAAGTAGGATTTACTATAATGGCAGACAAACTACATTGAATCAAAACTTCGTGTTTACCTGAAGTGGGATCGTAGAATCTTTCGATGAGGGAAACAATAGTGCTCTTACCAGAGCCACTACTTCCTACTAGTGCAATGGTCTTCCCGGACGGAACATTTAGGGAGAAATTGTTGAGAATTCGAACATCTGGTCTTGATGGATACGAGAAATCTATGTTTTTCAGTTCTATATCGCCTGCAATTGTACTTAGTTCTGAACCCGATTCTGCATTTCGATCTATACTTGGTTTATGATCGATAATACGGTAGATCTTAGCAGCTGCGACTTTTGCCTTTGCGAATGCTGCCATGCTCGGGGCAGACTGGCCTAAAGCACTGCAATTTGACATGACTGTTTATAAACTTGATACAAAAGATAATGGGAGGAGTTTGAGGTCTTAAGAGCCATACTTACATTCCACCTATCATAACTGAGAACATGGTGGCAATGGCAAGACCTCCATTAGTGTAATGGTGCCGAACCAGATGTCCTCCATACCAGAGAAGAAGCGCGTAACAACAGAATACGGTGAAGAATGTTGCACCCAATCCGATACCTTTTGCGAATCCAGTCTTGTAACCAGTCCTTTGAGCAACTTTCAATGCAGAGGAGTAAGATTGCAAAGCTCTTGATTCCCCGACAAAAGAAAAAACTACCCGAATTTGAGCTATCGTCTGTTAATACGACATATTAGCCGTAATCATACATACTAAAATTTCGGAAAAAAACATTCAACACCAATTAGAAATAACAGGGGATCTTTTTTTTTTACCTGTTCTGCAATGTTTCCTGCTTGAGAGAGTGCTTGTTGGCTCTTGGAGGAAAGTTTGCTTAGTGCAGTAGTGTGAATGCCTCCGATCAAAGCTATAAGAGGAACGACCGCAAGCGTGACTAGGGCTAATTGCCAGACTGCTGTGAAACCAACGACGAATCCAGAGACAAATGTAGCCATGTAATGGATAAAATTACCAAACTGCGAGTAATTAAAACAAATTCAACTTCAAATGCCAATCAAATGAATCAAAACAAATACACACTAACAATCAACGGGGTTCTTAGTTTTCTTACTTTCTCACTAATGGCATCTTGAACCATCACAGCATCCGTGTTAATGGCGAAAACAACATCAGAGGTTCGAACCTCTGTATCGAAGTACTGAACATCTTGGTTCAAAGCAGCCTCTAAGTACTTGATTCTCATTTTCGCAGATTGCCGCTCTCCGGTCCACATCCAACATGATATCTCTACAAGTTTTCCAAATTCTAGACTTCAAAAACTACAAAAATATCATCTATCAAACACATATAATCCATCAAAGAGATCACTAACCTGCCCATGAAGAAGCCCAAATTGCTGCACCCACTACAAGAAAGTAAAATGCATACTGCAATAGCAAAATCACACAAAAATCAATAATTATCAAATGGGTATTCTTAGTTTCTCTCCAAAACATAAAACAAAAAACAAAAAAAATTGAATTTTTATTATTAGTTGAACTTGAATCCATTAGTGCTACTAACCTTCAACACTTCATCCATCATTTTATCAATATTATTAGCATAAGAACCAAAAGAGTTGACAAGATCAGCAAAGAACCTAAGAAACAATGGTAATGAGCAACCATGAACAATTGCACCCATAGTCCCAATCCCCATTAGAACATAATCCAAACCATCTGAAAATCTAAAAAGCTCTATAAACTTCACTGGGGGAGGTCCCAAACTGGGTTTTTCTCCCCATCATCACCATCCTTCTTCTTCTTCTTAACTCCATGATCCTCCATTGTTCCACCACTACTTACTCCAACTTTCTCTTTCCCTTCACCCCTTTTTATCTCATATGAATCTTGTGCCATTCCAACATGTATTTGTACTTGTACATGTAAATGTAAAAAAAAAGTAAGTTTTATTAACTCCCAAGTACACAAAAGAGACCCCTTTTTTTTCTCTCTTTTTAGCTTGAATCAACTGTTGCACATTTACAAGAGAGGCAAAACAGTAGTTGGTACAGTTAAAAGGTTTCTACTAATGTGAAAGGAAGGACATTGTAGAAGAAGATTATTGGAGTTGGAGAGGAGACAAGAAACAGACAGTAGTACTGGTACTGAAAAACTTGGAAAAAAAAAATTAAAAATGGTTTTTTTGACCAAACACAGTCTGAGGTTTTTTAAATCAAACTGCAATCTTCCTCTGCAAGTTGAGAGAAAAAACTATTAGTTTTCTTGTTAGTTTGAAGATGATTGTTTGGTGAGTATCTAGAGATGATCCAATGGTAGTTGTAAGTGGGGTTGTGGGGGTGGTAGGGTTCATGCACAAGTTGTGAAGGTGAAGGAACAATTGATCAATTCAACTCAACCCAACCCTGAATGAACCAATGCATGTTTTGATCTCTCAGTGAGTGAGGCCCACAGTTATGGTGAGTGATCCCTATGTTTTGTTGTAGAAAAAAACAGTGTCAAATGTAGTAGTAATGGAGAGGAATACCTTATTTATTGCTGTATACTAGTCTTTGACTCAATTGTGTTGGAACGAGATTTGGATTTTACTTGGAGGGAGTATCTCCACCATTTTTTTGGTGGTACTGGAGCTTGAGATTCAGAGCACCACATCAAATGCTCTAGCAATGCTGTATTGGAGCATGGAACTCAGGCACGAAAACGAGTAACTGTAGGCATAGATGTATCGTTTTTGGAATAAAGATTAATGAAAATATTGTGAAAGTGAAAGAGTGGAGGAGTATGTAGTATTGTAGTGGAGTCTAAGAACAAGAGACAGTCTGAAAACTTGAGACAAATTTAGGAAACACTCCCCCATGCATCATACAGAAGGAAGTTGAAAACCAGTGTGAAATGTAGAGGAGTCAGAAAAATTTTATGTACAGAATTCGAAAAAACTTACTTATTGACTGTCTTTGTTTTTTATTTCACATGGCATGCATGCCACAACCACAAGAGTGACATTACAAAAATAAAAAAAAAACAAGAGTGATTTTTATGGAAAGAACATAAAAGAAATTGCGGGTTTACATCACCGATGAATGTAACCTTAATATGCAACAAATTTGTATCTCAATGAGTTTTGAATCAAGCCAACACCTCAGAAATTGCGGGTTTGCATCACCGTCTTTATGCTCCGGATCTAAAGTTTTCAATCTAACCTAGTGAAGTGAACCTGAATGGGATTGCATTTGGGTAAGATTGGCCCCATTGAAGGTCACATATCTCATGAAGTGAAAGGAAATGAAGAGCACATGAGGCACACATGATATACCTAGGCAATGAAATGTAAGGCATTTTGCAAGCAAAATGGAATAGGCAAGTGTGTAGTGGGGGACACTCTAATGTCCCAATATGCATTATTGTGATCTAGTAGCACCACATGATGCCCTTAGACCCAGCTTCTCATTTAATTGGTTGCTTTCGAGCCAAACGTGACATTAAATTCATTAAACGATGGGCACGTGGGCACATACTTTGTCACCGATGTGACTTTACACGTGAACCATGAACTGTGAGCCATATCTGATTGCCTTCCTATAAGACTCAAAGAATGCATGAACGAGTTATCTTTAAACTACTAAACATAATTATTTTTTTCCATAAGCAAGGCTAAAATCTAAAGATGTCACAAATTAAAGGTGTATTATGTCATAAAATTGTAATTATCGCAAATGGTAATCCCCAAACACTACATAGGGCCCAAGGGAATAATTTGTTTTTGCCCTAAGGCTTAAAAAGAAAGAAAGAAGTTTGTAGTACATCTAATGCAGACTTTGCTTAGTTGGCTAATGTTTTATTCTAGCAAAATAATAATAATTTTAAGCCCCATTTGTATTTTTGCATAGGGCCTTATAGGTAGTTGGCTGATGCAAGGAAAACAAATTCTGATTCTATTTCAAAACCATTTAACAACGAAGGAGTAGCCTCGATATCTTATATTTAGAGTTACAAGGCCTAATAAGTTCAACCTAGGACTAAATATCTCAACAAATACACACTATAATGAATATCGTACATAACAGTTTACAACGCTTAGTTTCTTTTTATAGGCGAAAGTACATTCGGCCGCTTTTTCTCACCGTGATTCCAAAAATGTGATGGCCCAACAGGATGGCATCGGCAATGACAAAAGCAGTTTCCTTTGCTTTCGGCAAACTGTCGGTAAATTTTGTTTTTTTCCTGCTAGTGTAGATGCATGCTTTACGAGCGTGCAACTCCTCCTTTTCAAACCTAATAAATTTTATCAGGGTAGAATTCGTATCCCATTATGTATACTTTTTTTTTTCTTGTGTTATTCATGGGGTTTGCCTCCCTGATAAACTTTCACACAAAAAAAACTCTTAATTATAGGTAAAACAAATGAAGGCAGTTTGAGAAAACACAATCCAAACGTTGTTCAACCCAGAAAGAGTTTACCTAGAAATCACCAATCCGAATAATTATCTAATAATCTGAATAATAACAATAGTTATAAGAACTTGAAGTACCTGACAAAAGAGTTGGAATCGACAATGTGTGCATTTTGGTTTTCTGAACTCGTTTGACAAAAATTTACTAAATTTTGATTTCTCGAATTAAAATTGGTAAGGACTCAGACATACTGAGACTATAAGAAAATCAGTGATCTAGAATGACAGTTAGGTTCTTGTAAATCACATCATGAGAGAGAGAGATACTACATTTGTTAATAAATTAGGATTTCACTTAATGAGTTGAAGATGACAGAGAAAGGAAAATAAAATTATCTAAGGAGAGGTTTTGAATTTTGAAGGATTGCCTTCTTTTATGTTGAAGTGTTGGACTCTCAATCCCATAAGATCTTAATATTCAAGATGGGGAGATTTTAGACGTAGAGATAACATTGAAGAGTCGCAACTCTTAGAGAAAACTTTAAAAAATGGACTAAGCACACGTGTTCATTATTATTGGACGGAGCGATCACTAAAAAGAGGGACGGCAAACCGCGAACATTATTTTTTTTTTTTTTTTTTTTAACAAAGAGATAGAATAAAATAGCTTAATGGCTGGGAATAACAGATTTTACAAGCATGGATCTTGCTCATGCACGCACAAAAAAAATGGGGAAGCTGCACCCCTAGCTGCTAAAAAGTGAGGAATAAAATACAAACGCCTATCGACATGATCAAAATAAAATCAGAAAAACCAGCTGCTAACACTCTCAAATCTTGGACTAGAGTGAGGGCTCCCCATGAAAGGTCCTCAAATCTGTCTCTGAAGGCCTCCCCAGCACCAGCCGCTGACAGTCGTAAGGAGGACTCTGTTCAGACCCAATCTGATAGCTGCCTGTATCCCTCGGATCACGGCGATGGCCTCCGCCCTCTTCGGGATCGGCTGCCCTAGCTAATCATAACCTGCACAAATAAGAGAGTTGTGTGAGATTTAATCGTGAAGCCCGTGCCTCCTGGGGTGTCATGCTTAGTGCAAGAGGCATCCACATTTATAACATGCCACCCTTCGCTGGCTTGGGGGGTAGGCAGAACGGTCCAGGAGGAATAGGGCAGTTTTATCCTGTGTATGAGGAACTGTTTTGCCCGCTTAAGGCTTCCGCGGGTTCAGGCCTTTTCTGTTCGAAAATGAGCTCATTCCTACTCATCCAGATGGCGTACACGATAGTGCTGAGAGTGCCATAAAAGGTAGGAGGCCCGTCATACCACCTTTCAGCTGGAGCAACGCTGAAAAGTTTGCCGCACAGAGTCCGTGTACTCCAGTTCCTCATGTCAAGAGTGGGGCAGAATTACCCAAGAATTCATGATTTTGGTGCAAAAGAAAGGGCGTGCGTGGTAGTTTTGCTTCACGTACTCCACATCTAGGGCAGATAGTATCCCAGTTGCTATCACCGAACCATAAATTGGCCTTAGTCGGGATGCCATCCTAGATGGCTTTCCAAAGGAAAACTGGATGCGGAAGGAAACAAGCATTTTCCATATGTGATCCCAAGATGGACCTTCATTCGATTCTGGGCAATTCTTTGGTCTTCCTGGTCTTGGTCAAGATGGAGTATTGATGCGCCGATCTGACCGTTAGAATGCCATTTTGTTCCTTTGTCCATCTGAGAACATCTTTCATCGGATATCTGCTAAGGGGGATGCATAATGATGTCAGTATATCCTTTGTAGAACATGGCGTGGACCAATGCGACTTCCAAGTACGGTTGGTAGTCCATATGAGGTCGGCAACTCGCGTGATGGAGCGATTGAGAGAGCTGGGGAGCTGGCCGTCCGTACGGAATACCAGGGATCCATGGTTCCAACCAGCAATCACACTCTCCCGTTGCCGAGTGCCATCTAAGCTCCGGCCATATTCGATTCCTGGCCTTGATGATTCCTTTCCAGATCCAAGAGTCGGAGGGCCGAGCGGTGGCTATAAAGGGAAATTTAGGAGTGTATTTGGTGATCAATTATGAGCCCAGAGTTTGTCCGGCTCTTTGATCAGGTGCCAAAAAGCTAACCATCATGGCTTGGTTATGGTGACTGGCTTTGCAGATACCTAAGCCTCCAAGCTTCAGGGGTCGACAGAGAAGCTTCCATTTGAGGAGTTTAGGGTTTGTTTTTTTACCTCCGTATTTGTGCCCCACAGGAATTTGACGTTGATAGTCTAGCTTTTACAAGTCTTAGCAGGGAATAGGAAGATGGCCATCTAGAAAGATGGGATTGTCGAGTTAACAACTTTAATCAGGGTAAGCCTTCCGGCTTGGGTGAGGTATTTGGCTTTTTAGCCCTCGATTCTGCTAGAGACTCAGGAGATGATATCTTGGAAGTTGAGGCTTCTTCCCTGTCAAAGTAAGGGAGCGCCGAGGTATTTATTGCCCGAAGTGTCTTTTTTGATAGAGGAGTTCTGGATGACCTTGTGGTGCCGGTGATGACAGTTCTTGCTGAACAGAATCACGATTTGCTAAGGTTATCTCTTGGCCAAACACTGTTTGAAGTAGTGAGGGCGTCTTTTAAAGCTCTGGCTTCGTCGAGATTTGCTTTGCAGAATGAAGTGATCATCGGCGAAGAGCAGGTAAGAGATGGGAGTGCTACCTTTAGCAGTCTTGATACTGTGAAGTTCCCCTTTGATCTCCTTGTTGAGAATGATACGAGAGAGACCTCCGAGCAATCAGAAGAGGGAAGGCGAAAGGGGGATCGCCTTGACGGAGTCCACGACCAGGCTTGAGGAGTCCGTAGGTCCCGTGAGATTAAAGGAGAGTCTGGTGGTAGATATGCATTGATAGATCCAATCGCACCACTTCTCGTAGAATCCCATGACTTTCAAGGTGTCGGTCAGGAGCTCCATTCCACGCGATCAAAAGCTTTGCTCAGATCGAGCTTAATCGTCATGTAGCGAGAGCCCATTTTTTTTTTAGGTTAGTAAGGATCTCTGGGCCATGATGATATTGTCAAAAATTTGCCTACCGGGTTAGAACGTTCTAAGCAGGGGAGATGAGCTTGTTGAGGAGAGGTCAGAGTCTATTCGCTAAAATTTTGGTGATCGGCTTAAGCGCAACGTTGCACAGGCTGATGGCCTAAAATGCTATGGGATTCAACGTTCTTTTTCTTGGGATGAAGTAATTTTTGTGTGGTTAAACTCTTGGAGGAGGTGGCCCGATTGAAGAAGACAAACATAGCCTTAAAGAGGTCTTGCTTGACCGTATCCCAGGACTTTTGGTAGAAAAGCGGCGTGAAACCGTCCGGGCCAGGAGACTTATGGGGTTTCATAGAGAAAATGGGCTTAATAAGCTCATCCATGGTAGGCTCCTTGTGAGTAAGGGCGTTATCCTCCTTTGTAACCAGCTTTTATAAATATTGAGGTCTGGATCAGTATAAGGGGTTCGAGGGGATGAAGAGGTTGGTGTAGAAATCCACCAAAGTGTCCCCAATATCTTCCCTAGCAGTGCCACACCAACACGTTTCGTCATATCTCCGGATCGGCTTAATGGAGTTTGTCTGCGCTGGCTGAGAGTGGAAAGTTGGAAGAACTTTGTATCGGTCCCCTCCTTACCAAAGTTCACAGGACTTGTCGCGCCAGAGAGTCTCTTTCTTGAGAAAGAAGCTGGTTAAAATTTTGCTGGAGTTTAGCTCCTGATTGATATAGCCTCGGAAGGGGGCCCCTTTTGGGCATCCCTGATCTGGTCCCTTATGTGCTGGATGGTTAGGAATGCTCTTGTATATATCCTTGTTCCAGATTGTGAGCTTTTTTTTGTAGTCGGAGCTTCTTGCAAAGCCTCAGCTGACGGGAGCCGTCTGTTCAGTACCCAGCATTGTTGATAACCTCCTTGCACCAATGTGGTTCATCCAGCAGATTGGAAATAAAATGTTTAGAAAGAAAGGCCTACCCGCATCATATCAGGATGATAGGTCCGTGATCCGAGCCTATGATAGGCAAGTTGCGGATCGTGGCGTCCGGAAAGTGGTCCGCCAGGGGATTAACGATAGCTCTGTCAAGGTTTGTTTGATCAGATTAGTTCTACGCCTCTTGTTTGACCATGTGAAGGGAACCTTTGTGTACCCCAGTCAATCATCGAGGCGTCAAAGATAATTCATCCAGGGGGTTCTGCGACATATTGTCGAAGGGGATTCTGCCATATTTTCCCCTGACATGTAATGCCGTTAAGGTCGCCATGGTAACCCACGAGACGGTGATAGAGTGCGTTAGGTTTCCAATGGATACCCAGTAGGCACTCCTTGCTGGGTGTCGGGGGGGGGGGGGTCATAGGTGAAGGACAGAGCCAGGGACAGGGGCTTCGCCCTAGGCCTGGATTGGAGTTTGGGACTAGATGAGCGCATCGATACCATTAGAGAGGAGGAGATAATGGTAAGGTTGATCTCATGATCCATGCAAGCCAGAGTCCACCCAACGAGCTGATGAGAGGATTGGCCAAGAATGTGTGGGTCATGCCCAGGGTATTGAGCTTAGTAAGAGTGTCAGGTCAGATGCTTTGGTCTCAGACAGAAAAGATAATGTCAAGAGGTATTTGGTGATTATGCACAATGAGCTCTCTAAGGGCTGATTTTTTGCAGTCCCCCTACAGTTCTAGAGAGGACAATCATTGACAACCAGGGCCGGTGTCGGCCCGCTTCCGAGGTTTGGATAAAGGGATAGCTGTGTGGTTGGAATTGTGACGACGTTTTGTGGGGGTTGCAAATTCGTGTTCCATGTTTTGTGAAACATGCTACCTATGAATGCGAGTCTGTGTGTGAAGGATGGTATAATAGGACCGAGCTGTTTGAACAAAGAGATGTTGCCATGAGACTTCCCTCTAATCTTCTCACGGCGCACTTCAGTCTGTCTCAGTATGTTATCAACGTAGTTCTGGGAGTGCTTCTTACTCCAGAGTTTCCTGAGCCAGGCTCTAAGGTGTTGCGGGGAAAGTGAAGGCTCAGCCGTGTGTGTGAACCAGTGTTGATATATTATTTGTGTTCACGCGCAACTACAAGCCGTGGTGTAAATTTTATGTGTGTGACCGAGAGCTCCGGTTAAAATGCCATGGCTAATTTTACGTCGCGTGTGCTTCCTATAATGTTTTTTGACCGCCATCTTCCAGGGAGAGTTGTTTTTGGTCATGTTACAAGTGGGCATCTTAACGTTAAAATTTAAAAACATGCATAGGAATATGGTGTGCGTGAGTGAAGGTCACCTTAGTTGACAGTCCCTCAGGAAGTAGATCTCACGCTGAGGGCCGGCATTGCGTGTGAGATGGTCTACTACAAACTTGTGTCAGAGTGAGTCCTAGCTGAGTCAAAATCCACATTAAAAGGTCTACCTCTATCATAAAAAGGACTCGCACTTGGTAACGCAGCAAAGTGATAATGTAAGGAAATAAAATATAGCGAGTGAGTATTTGCTAACCGTGAATACTTACTTACTTACCTTGGCGGGCGTTCAGACTTCCAGACTCGGCTTCATCCATAATAAAGTTTCTTCTGCGCTTTCGGTTGTTCTCTCCAATTGCCTTCGAAATATGCAACTATGGTCGGAGCCGACTCCGTAAGAGAAGGATCATGATGTGCCGGGGTGCGCCATTCGCTGCTGTCCAGAGACGATAAACCGTCTCTAGTGGAACCGTTCAATCCCGGAGTCAGAACTAAGAGCCGTAATCCGTCGAGGTTCGGTCGGAGTCGGGAAGAGGCAGTGTGTGTTGGCCGTCGAAGCCGGAGTCTATGAGTCCGGGCGGGAGTAGGCCGTAAGATCACTTCAAGTCTAGTGGCAGTTGGTTTTATGTGGTAGTTGGGTTTCCATGTTGACCTTGGGCCTGGTAGTGGGATAACTTCCAGATCGAAATCCCAACAAATGTTTGGGGCAAGAGCTTCGGCTTGGCAGTGGCCTAGGCCCAACCTCAAGGGGTGCAACAATGTTGTTGGGCAAGGCCTGGCCTGTAAGATTTCCAGAACTGGAAAAAAGAGTGGGCTTAGGCCGTTTATAGGGTCCAGGCCTCCTGACGAGCTAGTGTGTTGCTGAGCCGGTCCAACTTGTTTATCCAACGGCTCTTTGTGTCAAATCTGTCACGTGAAGATTGATTGAGTTGTGAGGGGCCCGCGTTCAGAAACTCATAAATGCTGCCTCACGTAAGGTCTTAGGGATGTCAAAAAGAAACTTCTCTTTGTGGTTCGAGACAAGGTACGGACTGCATGTAGATGTGAGTTTTTTGACGTGATGCATGGCTTCTCCAACGGCTAGGTTATTGTATGGGTTAATTGTTCCGGCTTGTTGTAGTGTGACCTAATAACTCCGTTTTCCGTCGAGGCTTTGCTGAGAATGTTGTCGGGCTCGGTCGTAACCATCCCATACGTTGAGTTGTTGAATAGCCCTTTGAATAATGCCTCCCGTTCCTTGTAGTTTGGAGTGGGAATGACTTGAGTATCCGCTTGAGCCGGTTCTGTTCTCACACTATCCGAGCGCTTCGGCTGTCGGAGTGGGCAGGGTGAAAACTGCTGGAAGTTGTATGCCGTCGACAGCTTAGGCGGGTTAACTTGAATTTGCTGCCCGAAAGGAACGTGTATTTGGCCGGTGATGTTCCTACGGTTCCTCTCTTGAAGTATATTTTTGAACTGGACAGAGCGTGAGAGGGTGTGATAACACCCCACATAATGCGCAAAATCCTTCAAGTCTTTCAATCTCACCGAAAGGACAGCTTCCCCATAGCTTCTCGGGCGAGGAATGGGTATCGAGGTAATCAAGGGTTTGTCGGTGGCAGGTATACTTGAATCCGGACGAAGCTGCCTTTAGGTTATCGTTGCCTTGCTGTTGCAAGTCCATTCTCACGAACTCGCCAATGATGTTACCGATGACAGCGATGGTTTCTCTGTCGATCAACCGCACGGAAGTCCCGACACTTGCACCCACATAGTGCTTCGGAAATGTCTTTTCTTTTGTGGAGTAGGGGATAAAATTGTTGTTGGAGAATAGAGAAACCGTGAATGTTCACCGGTGAGTTTGTAAGATAGTGTTGAGTCTTCTTTGTCTTGGAAATTAGCCACGAATACTCGAGACGACTGTTCGTATGACATAGGAGGAAGGCGTATTCGCGTTTAATCCCTTCTGAAATAACTTGTTCTCTAAGGAACGGTGAGATGGATTTAAAAGCAAGAGCAAACTGTCATTCCTGTTGTGCTTATGCCACCGGGATGGGTCGAGAGAAAACACCGTGAGGGGTTCATTAGTTGTGCATTTAAGCATCAGGTCTTCGAGTCTCTGCTGCCATTTGCATCTGTAGTTTTATCCATGCTAGGGTTCCAGAAGGAGCGGCAAGGGAGACAAGAAGAGAAAAGCAAAAAGAAGTCAGCAGGGGTTAAGAGTTTGGGTAGCCAATAAAAAAAACAGGGAGATCAATGGATACCAAGTTTGTGGGTCGAAATGATTGGATGGATGGGTTGTACAGAAAAGGGATAAAATGCGGGGTGAGAGTGAGGGAGAGAGTGGATTATTGAGGCAGAGAGGAGAAGAGTAGATGAAGGGAAGTGGTAGCAGCTAGCAGGTGAAGGAAGGGAGCGAGAGAAGGGAAAGCTTTGGTAGGCTTACTATAGTATAGATAGATTGATAAGTGCCATGTCCTTGGCACAATACAAATCTGACTCATATTCAGTTGCATTTGGCAACTTTCATCAGTGCTAGCAATTTGGTTCATCTCTAATCTCCTGGTGAGTTCTCAAACACACCATTAATGGCTTCTTCATCTCTAATCTCCTTCTCTTCTCTCTCTCACTCTCTCTTTCGATTCTCCACTAAAACCCCATAACCCCACCCCATACCCATTTCTCTCTCTAATAAACCCAAGGTCCCCTTCTCTCCCCATCTCCTCTATCTCTCCCAATCACGACTTCTAATGGTCTAAACTTACATTTTAATAATGGGTTTTGCAGAAACTTACTTTTTTTTGTTCTTCAATGGCGTCTGAAGTACCAAAGGAATCACCTTTAATAACCCTGGCTTCATGGGGAGGAGCCAGACGAAGCTACCAAAGGGTACTTCATGCAACAAACTGTGAGTTCAAATCTCTGGGGTGTATTTATAGTTGATAGATATGATGTTTATGTGAAGAGATTGTGGGGACTTGGGGTTTTTTGTTTGGTTGCAGATGTTTCGGATTAAAGACCCCAAAATCAGCCTTGATTTCTACTCTCGCGTGTTGGGATGTGTCGTAAGTTGATTTGATTATGAGTTTAGTATGAAAAGTATTTATTTTCATGTCACGTATAGTTAGAAATACTAGTAGCCATGAGCCCGTGCTTAGCACGGGCAATATTTATCACA
>JACGCM010000590.1:0-98034 GCA_014058105.1 Kingdonia uniflora | reverse complement strand
AAAAGGGACCCAAGGGAGGATCGATTGCGAGTTCTTACGCATGACATACTTAGAGAAGATTACACTTGCACTTTCTGTAATCACTCCACTTTCTCTCTGTAATAACTAGTCAATCGTAATACAGCACTCTCTCTTTTCAAAATCCTCACTAGAGGTCGTGGTTTTTAACCTATTGAAAGGTTTTCCACGCTAGATACTGTGTCATTTACTCTCGTACTTGCATAATATATGTTCCTAACACTGGTGTAAGACGTATTTTTGACCTGCTAGAAAACTGGTCATTACAGACACAAAAATAGGGGAGGCATACCTGGAGGTGAGGACCTCTTTTAAGGTTAAACTACCAAAGTTTTCCTATGATTATATCTACTAGTAGGCTTGATATGCAGGATTAGATTAGGATACAAGAAATAAATGGGTAAATTAATTTAGTAATCAAAGTCCTTTATATCCATGCTCCATTGATATTTGGAGGTTATAGAGAAAGAGAAACGATTGAGGGAAGGCGAGTAATTGCATTAAATTGTTTTCCTCTCTTCTTCTTATTGGGGTGGTTGGTTTGTTGGCGAATACAGTGTTGGCTTGGTTCAGCTCTCACGAATACTCTCCCACGGTTTATGTTATTTGCTTTGCTTCTCTCTGTGACTTGAGTTTGTAGGAAGGCCTGTCTGTTCATCCTTCGCCGATGCATGGCTTGACCGGTGGTTCCTTAAGGATAGCCGTTGGTGGTACGGCTGGGGTGCGAGGGGTTTATTTTTTTCTTACATTTCCGGTTAGAAAACCCTTTTTGAAGGTGTTTGTTTATTTCGGTAATAGCTTAAGGGTGGTTGCTTGGTGGAATTACGGTACCGTTTGTGTTACTGTGTGTTTGATTCGGTCTGCAGTAAACCGGGGAATAACAGGTGGAATCGGTGATTTTATTTAAAACAGTAAAGGCCAAAGTACTATCTGATCTTTTTATGTCTTTTTCGGTAACTCAAGAATTTGTAACTAGTATGGAACGATTGACTGTTTGGAAGCCCAGGGGTGCGATTGTTGTTAAAATCCGGCCGGAAAATATCCGAGTAGAAGAGGAAGAATGGAAGTATGCCTTAATAGGTACTATGTCTTTTGAGACGGGGCAGAGCTTCTCTAAAGTTGTAGCGGCACTTAAAAAGTTTTTGGAACATGGAGGGGTCTGAAAATATTCAAATTTTTGAACGTATAGTAAATGGTAAAATCTTTTTTCTGCTTAAGTTCCGATCGGCGTTTGACCATAACTTTGTGCTTCTTCCTCAACCTTGGAATCCTTATGGGCACTCTCTTATTTTGATGCCGTATGTAGCTCGGTCACCTATTGAACCCCTCATATTTAAGTTTGTTCCGTTTTGGGTTAAGTTCAATATTTCCGACCCCTTTTTGGTACCCCTGCCTTCCTTTATGAGTTTGGACATAACCTAGGTTGATGACTGAGCCGAATAATGAGAATAGACGGGTTACGAAGAATGGTTACCGAGCCCAAATTGTTATGGATATTTACGGGATTTTCCCCCGGCGGTATGGGCAGAATTGGATAATGGTCTAATTCTCATCACAACGCAATACGAAGCTATACCTGTGAATTATTGTACACAATGCTTCAAGATGGGACATAGGGCTTTGAGATGTATGGAAATCCCTGAGGTAGAGGAAGGGAAGATGGGGGAGAGAGCATGCATATTGACTCCGGTTGTAATACCACGGCAGGAGGTGAGCTTAGTGCGAGCGAAGCCTGTATGGGGAGTCCCCTGACCCTGTTTCATTATTGGCACTAGTAGTGGGGGGTGGGGGCAACACCGTGATTTGTATCCAGTTTTATCGCAACCCATGAGACATGGCCGAGGAAAAGGTATGATGTCTAGAGGACCCCTGAATCAGCAGTTCCAGACAGTATTACAGGGTGGGGTCGAGAGGAGGGACTCACAGGAGGATCCATCGGAAGGTACTCTGATTTGGGAGGTTGATGGATTCTCTGAGTTTTAGGGTCTATCTGATTTGGGTGGGACAGATGTCTTAGCGGGGAAAGGGGAGGGGAGGAAGATCGTGATACTTTTGCTGGCCTGGCTAGAGGATATCCAGTAAGACGTATTGTGATGGAGGAGGAGCACCTTACGGCCCAGGTTGCTGCAAGCAACTCTGGGGGTGCGGATGAAAATCAAATATTGGGGGATCAGATTTAGGGACTGGGTTTTGGCAGTGCGGGGAGGGAAGAGAATTTGTTAGGGGGGTATATGCCAGGCCCTGGGTTTGGAGGGGAGGCGTTGTTTTACAGTGGTATGTTTGTTGTTGTCTGTCCGGTTGATCTTTTAGGACTCCAGTCTCAGCATCTGGCTGGTAGTCCGGTTGGGACGATGAGTTCGTCTACTAGAGGACCAGTTGTTCAGGGTCCACGACAGGTCAGCAGGTTCCTAGTTTGTCAGATAGTTATGTTCCGTCTGCTTCTCTGGTGATCCGTTGTCAGATGCGTACTAGTCTTCACCACTCAGATGCACCATTACCACTCAAGACTTCTCCAGCTAGTTCTCGTCGCCCATCGCAGTCTTAGGTGCGTTTTCCATCTGTTGTGTCTTTCTTACGGATTTGCCATACGTTTTACCTGATCGACCGCCCTTCTAGGGTTCGGGTGGCTCCACGGAGGCCACCCGAGCCATTATGATCATTATTGCCTGGAATTGCCAGGGTTTAGGTCGGCCTGCGGCAATTCGTCACCTTAGAGAGCTGATTCGGTCCTCTAATGGGGATATTATTTTCTTAGCAGAAACTAAACGATCTTCTGTAGAAATGCAGGGATTGGTTCGTAGCCTTAATTACCCTAACTGGGTTGATGTGCCGGCTTCTGGCATCCAGGGACACTCGGGGGGGATTTGTATTATGTGGAAAAACAATATTTCTCTTGATGTAATCTTTTGTATTACGATGAAGAGGAAGAAGGGGCGCTCTGGGTTCATGGGAGTTAAATTGGATATGTCTAAAACTTACGATCGTATAGAATGAGGTACTCTGATTAGTACCCTCGAAAAACTTGGTTTCAGCCCTATCTGGTGTTAATGGATTCATCAGTGTATTTTTACAATTCGTTATTCGGTCCTCCTTAATGGCTCTGCACATGATTTTCTGACTTCCACGAGGGGTCTTCGTCAGGGGGATCCCTTATCCCTCTTTCTCTTTATTATTTTGATGGAAGGTTTTTCTCGGGCGCTTGGTATTAGGGAGGCGGCAAATTTGATCCATGGCATTAAAGCTTCCAGACGTGCTCCTCCGGTGTCTCATCTCATGTTTGCAGACGATTGTCTTTTTTTTTGTCGCGCTGATATTGCGGATGCGCTGGAGATTAAGAAAGTTCTCGATTCCTTTTGTGGGGCTACAGGCCAGCAACTCAATTTGGCTAAATCTGGAGTTTTCTTTAGTAAAATCTTCCTTATCGTCATTGTTGTATTATTTCTCGTCTCCTTAAGATTAATATTATGCCTCCTGATGAACGTTATATGGGGACCAGCCTGTTCTTTAATCGATCCAAAGGCCAGACTTTTCAACGGATTGAGGAACGCATCTCATCTCGATTGCAATCCTGGTGGGGTAAACTTCTTTCTCAAATCTGTGACCTCAGCTATCCCTGCATACCAAATGTCCTATTTTGCCCTCCTCAAATCTACTTATAAAAATATCAATCGGCTTCAGAGGGATTTCTGGTGGGGCCAGGGTAAAGATACTCAGAAACTTCTGTATTTGTAGAAATGGATAGAAGCCTGTCACCCCAAAAGGGTGGGGGGTTTGGGGATTCGGGAAGATGGGGCTACTAATAAGGCCCACCTCTCCAAATTGGTCTGGCGTTTATACCAAAAGCCGAATGAATGGGCCCGGGTCGTGTCCTAAAGGCGAAATATTTTCCTGATTGCGACATTCTACATGTTCCTAAGAAACTGACTCTTCCTGGACCTGGTGTAACGTTCAATCTTTGATTGCAACCATTAATACCCATTCAATGTGGCAGGTCCGGATAAGGAATCGGGTGCGGTTTTGAATGGACCCCTGGATTTTGCCTCTTGGGAGGAGGAAACCTACTTCGTGGTCGGGAATCATCATGGAGGAGTATCCGCAATGGGTTAGCCATTTCATTGATCCTGTGAGCCGTTCGTGGCGGTATGTGGAATTATTCACCTGGTGTGATGATGTCACGGCTGCTCTTATTTCCCACATCTACCTTCCTCGTGATGATAATATGGATGAGCTGCGTTGGTGCTCTTCCAAAGATGGCAAATTCTTGATCAAATCGGCCTATCGTGCGCTCTTGTCGAGCATGAATATGAAACCCGTTATAGAGAATCCATCCTTTTTACTGCATTTTTGGAAAAATAAGGCTTCCCCTCGGGCTCAAATGTTTGCATGGAAATGTCTTAGGGATATGGTTCCTTGCCGAGATAAGATTACGGCTCGATTATCCTTCACGGACATCTCATGCCCTCTTTGTTTTAGCCCCTCAGAAACTCTCCATCATTTCCTTCTTGATTGTGCTTTTACTCGGACAGTCTCGTTTGGCATATCCTTTAGTGTTATGCTACATATGGCTGCTCATCTTAACTTCTAAGAATGGATCGTGCAGTAGATTTAGCCTCCCTCGGACTGGCCTATTGATCGAGACCTTTGGACCCTTGTCATCTTTTCTCTTTACTGGTTGATTTGGAAGGCTCGGTGTGCTTGGACCTTTCAAAATATTAAACCGGACCCTTTACGCATTTCTCAGACCTTAAATAAAATCATTGCTAATGAACCATTTTTTCGTCATGAACGTAGCATTATTAAGGTCCCTTGGGGTATTCCGGAGCCTGGTTGGATGAAAATAAATGTCGATGCCTCTTTCTGTAAAAATAAATGTTTCAATTGCATGGGTTTAGTTATCCGAGATGCTAACAATGTGTTTGATGCAGCCCGGGTATCTTCTTACAGATTTGCTTCTGCAGAAGAGGGCGAGGCGGTAGCTATCCTGAATGGTATTCGATGGGCAAAAGAACGGGGGCATCAACATGTCATTATCGAGACAGATGCCGAGGCTATTTATACTTTTTGCAGGACGGGAGGAGCAAATATATCATGGACCACGAAAGCTATTCTGCAAGATTGCCTTGCTCTTTTTGTATTCTTTGTAAACATTCGTATTAGCTATGCGCCACGAAGCGCCAATACTGTAGCCCATGTAGTTGCTGCTAGGCCCATGGATGTTATTTCTTCTTGGACGTGGTATGATTCTCCCCCAGAATGGTTACACCCATATCTTGAGGTTGATAGTACTTCATTTGTAACACATTTTGCTTATTAATATACGGGTTACCAATAAAAGAAAGAAGAAAAAGAAAGAAAGAGAGTAATTGCATAAAAGAGAGACTTTAAAACAAATTAATATATTTTGGTAGTTTTTTTACGAAAGTATCCTTTAATTTATAGAATATGACTTGGTTAATCAAAAAATTGTTATGGGGCACTATATTGATCATTGTCACGTCATCTTGTCCAAGTAAGCTTTGGCACACCACATAGGACAATCATTGAGATTTATAATATAGAAGACAAGTTGTACCCGTGGCACGCGACGGTGCACTCGTTGTTTGATGACACATTCTGTGCTTTGGCACTACAACCCTAATAAGATATTCCAAGAGTACATATATACCCGAAATGACACTTCAAAAAAAGGCACCCGTAGTACATTTTCCATGATTATTCATTGGCTTTTTGAAATAATTTCCCCTTTGTTTCGTAGAATCATCATGTAATTTCTCCTCTACACAAATAATTTTAGTTCATCACCCTACACCCCTAGGAAGTATTAATTCCAAACCATGTATCTATTTTTGAAAGAAATATAGTTCAAAGGAAGTTGCATTCTGCATAATTACATCAAATACGTTCATCCTATAAATAGGCTTACATGGTCGTTACAGATGGTTATAACTACTTGTAAGTTACCAAAACTAATCCAATCTATCTAAGGTTTTGAATTCAAATCCGATCTTGTACTTCTGCTTCACGTGCCTTATTGTGCTTCGTTCTTTACTTGCGTTATTAATTACTTTCTCCCGAAAACCATATAGTCCCATAAACTTATTATCAATACTATAGCTCAAACCTAACTTTTTCGTGAATGAACCAAAGTCAAGAACACTACATAAGCTTGTTATCAATACCCCAAAAGTATGATTTCATGAATAACCCCTAATCTGAATGGAAAGCATAACTTATCTGAATTCTTTTACTACCTATTTTTAAACTAAAAAAAATACATGTAGAGCCTGTTGAAAGAACAAAGTTCAGAGTATGGCGTCTCAAAAATATCTATTGGTTATGAACTTTGCTTCTTTTTACCATGAAAGAACCTTAATGGTACATTTTCTTTGTGAAAATAATATTTTTTTTTATATATTTTGTGTTGTTACATATGGGTATAAATAGAACATCAAGGAAATAGAAATTCTACAGCTGTCTACTTGTTACAAATATTTAGCATAAATCTAGAAGTCAGTTATGAACTGGTTGTGGGCTGCCCTGAAGGCTCTCATTTAGTTATGGACTCAGTCTACTTCAGAGGCGAATTTAGAGGGGGGCACGGTCGCCCCCCCAAGAATTTTGTTAAAAAATGCCTATATAGGTATATAAAAAAAAAATTCAAAAAAAGTATGTACATTTTTCTTTCTTCTAATGATATCAAAGAAAGTTAGCTCAACTAGTAAATGGTAGAGCTTTTGATCTAAGAGCCTAAGGTTCAATTTTTGATGTCATCAAATAAAAACCTTATTTTAAAAAAAAAAAAATCCACCTTAAGTTGACCATGTCATGGTCTCAAAAAGCGTAAATTTTTTTTTACGAGAGGAGAAGTGAATCTGGATAATTTTTTAGTGAAATATAATGTTATATTTGATTAATTTTTAAACTTAAAATAGCGGCTAATTTTTTTTTTTTGGGTATCCTAATATAATTCATCGCACTACCTTCGCCCCCCAAACATGAAATCCTAATTCCTCCCCTGGTCTACTTTATCACACCCCCCTTATACAAGACTGTTCACCGAAGACAGTAAGTTTGTTCCTGAGTTGCTAAAAGCCCTGATGACTGAGTGGCTTGGTAAAGATAACAGTTATTTTATCAATGGTGGAGACAAATTTCACTTGAAGTTGATGCTTTGCAACGTAATCATGAACAAAATAAAAATCAATTTCTATATGTTTTGTTCGGGCATGGAATATGGGATTGACGGAAAGGTATGTAGCACCAAGATTATCACACCAAATGGTGGGAGGAGTGCGTGGAAGAGCACCGAGTTCCCGGAGTAAATATTTGACCCATATTAGTTTAGTTGCTACATTGGCAATGCTTTTGTATTATGATTTGGTACTGGACCTGGCCACGGTTGCTTGCTTTTTCGAGCACCAAGAGATGATATTTATGCCAAGAAATACACAATAGCCACTTGTTGATTTTCGATCATCGAGGCATTTTGCCCAATCTACATTGGTGTAGGCATGAGTAACATTTGTAGAATTTGCAAAGAGAAAGATGTCGTGATTGATAGTGGCTTTGAAATAGCGAAGTATACACTTGACGGCTATCCAATGATCGTCAGTTGGGGACTTAATAAAATGAGATACCTTATTCACACTAAAGGTGATATCTAGACGAGTGAGAGTCAGATATTATAGTACTCCAATTGTACTTCGATAGAGTAAGGGATCTTGTAAGGTGCTGCCACTATGGAGAAGAAGCTATGTTGTAGATGCCATGGGACTTGGCATGGGTTTGGCTCCATCCATTTTTGCCCTGATTAGGAGACCATGAATGTACTTCCTTTGATTGAGAAATAAACCTTGTATTGTTCTTGACGCTTCAATTCCAAGGAAAAAAGGAGAGCGCACCAAGGTCTTTGATGGCAAATTCTTTGCCCAAATCTACAATAAGTGTGGATATAGCTCTGGAGCTGTTGCTGGTGACAATTGTATCGTCGACATAGATAAGTACCAATGTGATGACTTGCTGCCTACATTTTATTAATAGTGAGCTATCAGCACGTGAGAAAGTAAAACCGAGAGTGATTAAATAGTGGCTGAGACGAGAGTACCATGTATGGGGTGCTTGCTTGAGCCCATAAAGAGCTTTCTTGAGGTAACAAACATGATTTGGAAACCTTTCATAAACAAAGCCTCGCGGTTGACTCATGTATACAGTTTCTGATAAGGTTTCGTGTAAAAATGTGTTGCTAACATCCAGTTGTCGCAGAGACCAGGCTTAAGAGGTAGCAATACTGCATACAACCTGAATAGCAGTATGCTCGATCACTGGGCTAAAGGTTTCGGCATAGTCCAGACCATGTTGTTGGTGAAATCCCTTAGTAACCAACCGAGCTTTATGGCGAGCAATAGAGCCATCAAGATTGTGCTTGATGCGAAATACCCATTTGCAATCAACAAGGTTCATGGAGGGATATTTAGGCACTTGTTTCCAGGTACCATTTGCAAGTAAGGCATTTAGTTTCTCTTGCATAGCGTGACGCCATTGGGGAAGTTTGTTTAATGGGTTGAGAAAGATTCACCGTGAGAACTTGGGGAAGGAGGAGTTTGGTTGCAAGGTGGAATTGTTTGGGTTTACGGGTGTTGTCTCGAGTTCTAGTGATCATGGAGTGGTTAGAGGTAGCGAGTGGTGGTAGAATAATTGTGGGAGAGGGAGATGGAGTTGTTGTAGCAGGGAGGACAACAGTTGAAGTGGTTTTACTGTTCTGTCGTTGATAGGTAAGTAATAGAGGATGTGTAGGCCGGGAGTTGGTGACTCTGGTAGTAGGAAAGTGAGAGGGTACAGTAGAGGAGGTAGTGGGTATTGGGCCAAGTAGAAAGGGTAATAGAGGTGATGTTTCTGTTGATGGAGAAGGTATGGTTGGAAGATGGAAGGGTATAGGACCTGGATGGATTGGTTGGGACGGTGAGGAATAGTTCTTTGGTATGAAAGGTGTTCGAAAGGGAAATGAAGATTCATAAAAAATGACAGTACATGAGATGTACACCCGAATTGAGGGGACGTGGAGGCAATGATAACTTTGTGGTTTGGAGAATTAACAAAACTAGAATTACCAAAACTAGAATAGGAATTGAAAAAGATGAAACTCATATTATTTAGAGACCAACTTCTGCCAATATATACAAAAGAAATAAACTTTTGGAATCCTAAACCGTTCCTTAATACTCCCCCTCAAGTTGGAGCATGAAGATCTCGAATGCCCAACTTGCAAAGGAAATATAGAAATTGAGACTTTCCAAGAGCCTTAGTGAAGATATCCGCTAACTGATTGCCAGTTCGAATGTGTCTCGTCACTATATTGCTAGCTTGTAACTCATCCCGAACAAAGTGGCAATCCATCTCTATATGTTTCGTCCGTTCATGAAAAACTGGATTGGCCGCAATATGTAATGCCGCTTGGCTATCACAATAGAGTCGCATAGGCAACGAATGATCAATACCAAAACACCACAAAAGAGATTTGAGCCATTTCAACTCACAAGTCGTCGTCGCTATTGAGCGATATTCAGCTTCAGCTGAAGAACGAGAAATCGTGGCTTGTTTCTTAGTCTTCCACGAGATCGGAGAAGAGCCAAGTAACACAAAGTAACCTGTCAATGATCGTCGAGTCAATGGGCAGCTCGCCCAATCGCTATCACAAAACGCGTAAAGCTGCAAGTCACATTCACCTTGTAGCAAAATCCCTTGTCCAGGACAACCCTTTAAGCATCGCAAGACCCGAAGGGCTGCCTCCCAATGCTCCACATTCGGATAAATTGAGCCAATATATGCACCGAATAACACAACTCCGGACGAGTGATGGTCAAGTAAATAAGCCGCCCAACGAGCCGCCTATACCGTTCAGGATCGGAAAATGCGTCCCCTTTAGCGAGAGCCAAGTTGTGATTCGGTTCCATAGGGGTGGAAGCAGGACGAGCACCCAACAACCCTGCTTCACTCACAATGTCAAGCACATATTTTTGCTGAGAAAGGAATAAGCCTTCTTTCCCACGTGCCACTTCAAGCCCAAGAAAATATTTGAGCACCCCCAAATCTTTCATGTAAAAACACGCACTCAAATATTTCTTGAAATTCACAATTGTATCATGGGATGATCCTGTAATAATGAGATCATCTACATAGACCAGAACATGCAACGACACATCCCCTTTCTTATAACTGAACAAGGAGTAATCTGCATAAGACTGCTTAAAACCAAATTGTCGTAATGCAGTAGAAAGTTTGGCAAACCAATTTCGGGGAGCTTGTCGTAGACCATACAAAGACTTTCGGAGACGACATACCTTCCCAGGTGAAGTAGTCTCAAAACCTGGAGGTAGTTGCATATAAACCTCCTCGTCCAGATCGCCATGAAGAAAGGCATTGTGCACGTCCATCTGATGTAGCTCCCAATTCCAAGCCACGGCAACCGCCAAAAACATTCTCACAGTCACCATTTTTGCAACGGGAGCGAACGTCTCATTAAAATCAATACCTTCCACTTGTCGATTTCCATATACTATAAGCCTTCCTTTCAACCTTTCAATTGAATCGTCAGAATTATGCTTTACTTTGTACACCCATTTGCAGCCAATCGCCCTTTTTCCGGGTGGAAGATCCTCAATAGTCCAAGTACCATTTCGTTCTAGAGCATCAATTTCTTCTTTCATGGCTTTCCGCCAACCAGGATGTTTTACGGCTTTGGCAAAATTTACAGGTTCAGTGCCTGCAGTAATAGCTGCCAAAAACTGCTGTGTTGCACAGAGAACTTATCACAATTTGCATAATAAGCAATGGGAAAAGGAGTACCTGAGGATCGTGATGGCTTGGGTGAAGGAGTGACGGAGTTTAAAGTACGAACTGTATTGGTTATGTAGCCTTTCAAACGAGGCGATGGCTGCTTGATACGGTGGCCACGACCAAGTTCTGCATCATTACTATTGCCCGTGGCTGCCTCCCTAGACACGGCCTCAACATCCACCCTCGACTGCACACTCAACTGCAAAACCGAGTCCTCATGAGCACCCAAGGGTGCTGTACTTGCTGCTTCGGTGCCCACCACACCGTCCACTACCTCAGCACCTACATGAGCACCATTCTCCGCAACACCCATGTGAACATTTTCACTGAGGTTTCTCTTGCGCAAAGGGATGCTTGTCTTCACAAAACACAACATCACGAGAAACAAGGAAATCACCACTTTCAACATCATAAACACGCCACCCCTTTTTATCATGAGGATACCCAACAAAGATACACTTTCGAGAATGGGAGGCAAACTTATCCTTAACACGAGGCGTATTATTCACATAGCACAAACAGCTAAAAACACGAAGAGAAGTATAAGGATGGGGCGTGCCATAGAGCATTTCATAGGGAGTCTTTCCATTAAGCAAAAGAGTAGGAGTACGGTTAATCAAGTACGCAGCAGTCATAATACACTCCCCCCAAAAAATAAGAGGCAAACATGCTTGAAATCGAAGCGCACGAGCCACATTTAAAATGTGACGGTGTTTCCTCTCTACCCTTCCATTTTGTTGAGGCGTATCAACACAAGAAGTTTCATGTAACATACCCTGTTCTGCATAAAATTTTTCTAAACAGGTAAATTCTCATCCGTTGTCACTTCGTAATATTTGTACCTGTTTATTAAACTGAGTTTTCACCATGGCACAAAATTCCTTAATAAGTTGAGGTACTTCACTTTTTGCAGACATCAAATACACCCAAACTGCTCTAGAATAGTCATCCACAATCGTAAGAAAGTAATAAGCCCCACAACTAGCAGGAACTGAATAATTGCCCCAAATATCGCAATGAATAAGTTCAAAACAATCACTAGCTTTATGGGTACTTAAAAAGGAAATATAACACGAGTTTGCTTAGCACGAAAACAAACGTCACAATAAGCATCATCACAATGAGTGTTATTATCACAATTTCTAATAAAATTTGGTAAGAATGACACTACTTTCTTAGAAGGATGACCTAAACGCCGATGCCACAATTCCCGCTTCCCGAGCACAGTTGCTTGATAAGCCCGAACATGTCTCAAAGGCCGAAACCAATAAACTCCGTCACTTTGTTCACCCGCTCCAATCAGGATCCTCGAAGTGCGGTCCTGTATCACGCAAAACTTATTAGTAAACGTGACAGAATAATGCGATGTATCTAGCAACTGTGAAACTGGTAATAAATTACAAGTCAAAGCGGGCACATATAAAACATCCTTCAAAACTAAGTCATCGCTCAAAGTGATCGACCCTTCTTTAGTGGCAGTCGTTTGTTTCCCATTCGGAAATCCCACGTGGGAAGGCGGTACATCATGTAATTTATCAAATAATTTAAGATTACCAGTCATGTGGCTGGAGGCCGCCGTGTCGATTATCTACTGGTCGGAAGAGGTAATAAACTTACCACTTAGTTTTTCGGTGGAGGTCGACGCCTTAGAAGAATTAAGCAGGTTAACAAGAGAAGTCCACTGCTCGTCGGTGAAGCCTGGAAGTCCGCCTCTGTCTGCTTCAGTAACAAGGGGCTGCCCAGCAGTAGCAGCAGGCCGTGCAGTACTAGCAGCGTTGGCCACATTGCCTCGGCCACGCCCCCCATGACCTCCACCACCACAGCCTCTACCTCCTCGGTTCGAACGACCTCCACCACGGCCTTGCACACGATTCTCAGAATACCACCAATCCGGGTAATCATGAAGCTGAAAACAATTGTCTTGGTCATGACCAGTACCCCCACAATGAGAACAAGTTATATTGCGTGGAGGACGCTCACTCCCCCTTCCAGCCTGCCCACCGCGACCACGAGACGCTCCCTGTGCTGCGAAACCCACCACGTCGCCGCGGGTTTCTTGAGAATGAATAAGAGATTGGTGACGCTCCTCCGTCACAACCTTAGAGAAGATGGTATTCAGGCTGGGAAGAGGATCCATCAGAAGAAGTCCAGAGGCAACAACCCCATATATCGTTGGATTAAGACCAATAAAAAAATCATGAATTTTCTCATCTTCACGTTCCTTAGCCAGGGCCGCCGCTGCACCGCACTTGCAGCCACACGTACATGCCGCTACCTTAGAATAACTTACAAGTTCATCCCAAATCATCTTAAGTTTCCCATAATAAGCAACAATTGATTGTCCTTTTTGCTTACAATCCATTAATTGTGCTTTGAGTTCATGAACACGTGGTCTATTGCCGATGGAGAATCGCTCCTTGAGATCCTCCCACATGTCTTTGGCCGAGTCCATAATTGTCACAGAGGAACGAAGGGTTGGATCAATGGAGACATAAATCCAAGCTCCAAGCATAGAGTTGACCCGGCCCCATTGAGCGTAGTCCTTTGACGTCTCCTCTGGTTCGGTAATGGTTTCATCAATGAATCCCATTTTGTTCTTGGCACGAAGACAATTCCACATTGCTCGCGCCCATTCGTCGTAATTGTCCCCACGAAGTAGAACCGGGGTGATTGATGTTCCGGTTGACTCCGAGGGATGAAGATAATATGGAGAGGAAACTCCATACCCGTCGTTCGGTCCAGAGTTGTTCTCGTCACCCATCGAGGAGAGATAAAAGGTCACTGAAAGTTTTAATGGTCAAGAAAAATATTACAGCGTCAATCACCTCTGTCGTCAAGAGACCTTCGCCTTTTCTATGGTTGCTCTGATACCATAACAAAACTAGAATTACCAAAACTAGAATACGAATTGAAAAGATGAAACTCATATTATTCACAGACCAACTTCTGCCAATATATACAAAAGAAATAAACTTTTGGAATCCTAAACCGCTCCTTCTTTTGGAATCCTAAACCGTTCCTTAATAAGAATAGTCGTGGAAAACACATTGCTTGGACCAAAATTGTAGTTTGTGAGCATTGTATGGCCGTAAATTGGGGTAACATGCACAAGCAAACGTTTTGAGGAATAGGTAGTTGGGTTTGGATTTGAATAGTTTTTCATTAGGAGATAAGCCGTTGAGGACATATGTCGGTAATCTGTTTATGAGGTAAATTGTTATGGTAAATGCTTCAACCCAATATTGATTTGGTACCGCCGCACGAGCGAACTGGGTCAAGCCCGTCTCTACAATATGTTGATGTCTTCTTTCAGCCATACCATTCTGGCCATGTATGTAGGGACATGGGAAACTGTGATGAATACCCCAATCTACAAGAACTCTTTTAAATTTGATGTACTCACCACCATTGTCTGATTGAAATTCCTTTATTTTCAGTCCAAAATAGTTCTCGACTTCTTTCTTGAAAAGAAGAAATTTTGGCAAAGCTTCAAATTTATTTAATAAAGGATAAAACCAAATAAACCTACTGAACTTGTAGTAGCGTACTTGCAGCCTTTCCGAGACTAGACGAATACTAGATGGCTACATCGAAGACTACTAGAGACTCGAAGCCCAACAAAACAACCAAAGGCGTATGAGTTCCCCGAAGCCTTCCGAGACTAACCGAACACACAAAGGCGGCTTCGAAGCTTACTACAATAATCGAAGCCAAAGGCAGTCGGTCAACATCAGAGCCCAACACAAGCTCCAGCGAGACTTCGACCATATTAGTGCATGGTCGAAGGAAGAGATACGTGACAACCAACTCACCAGACAGAACAGTAAAAACAAGCTGCCAGACAACTACAATATCAGAACCGACTTCACGTACAAGACAGTTGCCCCAAAGGATTTACATGTAATATGACCTCGCATGGTGACTCACCCTTTCCTATCTCCTATAAATAGGAAAGGAGAAACACCATGAAGGGGTTAGAAAACTCCGCCCAAACCCTCTTCAATATCAACAACCTTCGAGCATCTACAGACCTTACTTGGTTCGAACTGTAACCTAATCCATATATGCAATCTTCTTCTATTCAAATCCTTGCTAGTGGTCGTGGAGAATACCAATTCATGGACTCCATGCAAGTATGTTAGCACAGTAATCCTTCTTATTTCTGTCATATATATTTGCTAAACCCTCTAGTCAAAGATAACCTTCAAAGTGTAAGAGTGTGATCTCCCCTTTACGAGATCATACCGCTACATTTGGCACCGTCTATATTATACCCACCACCTCCTATCCCTTCTTCTTTCACCCTATAGCCATATCCAATGGCCCCCACCATTCGTTCTACCTCTGCCATTGTCGACACCTCCGCTGATAGCATCGTCGCCCAACTTGCTCTCATAAGCTAACAATTTGCTCAGGCAGAAGAACGCCACACTAATCAACTTTGCCTTGAGCGTGAGGATCGCCGTTAGGAGCATGAGGCTAAATGGCAGTGCCGTTTAGACGTCAATGATAGGCAACACCGAGTTCTCGATGAACTGCGCCATACGGTTCGCGAACTTCAGCAAGTACAGACCCAGGACGCCCCTATGCGTTCTTGGTCCCCTGCCCCCTCACGCGTCTCAGTCTGCGTACGCCTTGGGCCACACCCCCAAATCGAGGTCCCTCCGGTCCACCTTGGTGCTGAAGGTGCCCCCACTACCGTGCCCACCGGTTTGGTCTATCTCAGTGTCCCCATCACAGTGGATTCGTCCGACTCAACTCTTCGAACCTCTCAAAATCCCACAAGGCACCCCGCTAGGGAACGCCTTGGAGAACGTAGTGCCAATCATACCCCCAACCCATGACCCTACCACCCGCGTCCTCAGCGTTCTCCCCCTTGACCCGCCTACCTTACCTAGCAAGAGCTCGACCAAAAAATCCATGCCGCCATTCGTATCAGCGCGAGCCCTACCCTGAACTCGTAGAGTCGATTAAATAACTCAATATTCCTGAAGCTCCTCGCTGTCGAGGTACCTCCCAACTTCCATATCCCTAAAATTTGTAAATACCGTAACACCGACCCACAATCCCCCATCCTCGAGTTCCAGAATGCTTTAAGCCTAAAGTCCACAATTGATCACATCTTGTGTTGCATGTTTCCCACCAGTCTTACCGACAACCCTCTCAAGTGGTTGCATAGTCTCCCTAATGGGTCTATTCGAAGCTTTGAACAGTTATCGGACATATTCATCTCCCATTTTGCCTTCAATAAAGGCCGTGAAGTCCGAGTATATGTTTTTTTTCTACTTTCGATAAACACCCACATAAGCGCTTGAAAACTTTACTAAGAGTTTCCTCGATGAATCGCACAAGGTCGAAAACCTCGATTGTGTGAATGCTATCCTCGCCTACTTAAATGCCCTGCCCGACCACGACCGCGTTAAAAGGGTATATCGTTCTTTAAAAGCCACGAACCCTCAAAGAGATGCTATCCAAAGTCAATGGCTACATCCTCCTCGAACGTCTCCGCGAAACTAATTGCCAGGGACAAGCCTCCACCACTACCCATAACAAACCTCAACCACCAAACACACCCATGGTCGCTCCCATTTCTAATGAGACTGACAACCGTAAATGCCCCCATTTTGATGCTTAATCCTCTGAACCCCGTAAAAAATATCCCATTCCTGTTCTACCTAAACTCACTGCTCCAATCAGTATTCTCTTCACACTTATCCAGGCTGATCATATCTAGCAAACTTTTTTCCCCATCGAGGTCAGAAAGGACGAGTGCCCTGCTGCCAGAATCACAAATGTAACTGCCACCCTACAAACAAGTGTTATTTTTTACAATGTTCACTTGAGATGATCCTCAAAGCCGACCACTTGTACCAATATGTTGTCGACCTTCCTAACTACCTAGAGTATCTCAAGCCCCATCCAGCTCCGAATACCAGCCCAGCCGAAGTACACATCTTCCAACTACACCTGATCAAAGTTAATAACATCGATAGTGGCCACACCTGAAGAAAGTGGAAGCAGGTCAAAGAGTTTTGTAAGCTTACCTATTAGTAGAAACTACCAGTCCTTCTACCCGAATCTAGTTACCGCCCTCGACCCGAAAGTATATCCTTCATCAATTGTGACACCTTCCATGTTCATTTTCCCCATTCAGGCCCTATACTCATTATAATTAAAGTTGAGCACCTCGTTCTCCACACGATGCTCATCTATACTGGCTGTACAGCCGATGCACTTTTCCTTCAGACAGTCTGAGCTATGCAAAAGACCGATCTGATTACACTCACCAATGTCGAACTCAAAGGTTTCAATGGCTCTATAGAGGTCACCGTCGGCCGACTTAGCCTCCCTGTCACCACTGGCCCTGTTAGCCTTCAAACCAGTTTCCTTGTCATTAACAAGAAGTCCGAATACCTTGGCATTCTAGGCCACAATTGGCTTCATGCTATGAAAGCCATACCTTCTACTTATCACCAAACACTGCGTTTCACTACCCCATGCGGTACGTGGAGCATGAAAGGCATACAATGCTTAGCTTGCTTGTGCTAGCATCCCAAATAGACTTGACCAGGAAACTGGTGAAGCCATAACAATCACTGCACATCTCTCTCCCCAACACTTTGACCTCTTCCACTATACCTGTTGAACCCACAGTTTATATCGAACTCAACGACCCTAGTCGAGGTACATTAATTGGCAATTTCTTAAATACCAATGAAAAACTCATGCTTACCACTTTCCTTCGAGCCAACAAAGATGTCGTCGCTTGGACATTCTACTTCGAGCCAACAAAGATGTCGTCGCTTGGACATTCTGCGAAATGCCCGGTGTCAACCCCACCCTGGCCTGCCACCGACTTGACCTCATCCCAGAGTTTATAGCTGTAAAATAGAAGAAACGTACTTTAGCCCCAATGATTTGAGACACAGTAAACCTCGAGGTCGAAAAACTTCTTGTCGCTGGGTTTATATGCGAAGTCAAGTATGCCGATTGAATCTAAAAAATTGTTGTTGTACCTAAAAAGAGTAGCAAGATCTGAATCTGTGTCGACTTTACTGATCTCAATAAACACACGTCAAATGACAACTTCTCTCTTCCGATCATTTTACTACTTCTAGATACTGCAGTCGGCCATGAACGCCTATCCATGATGGACGCGACTACGGGTTACAATCAGGTACCCCTTCTCCCTGATGATCAACTTAAAACTTCTTTTATCACAGAACAAGGGCTTTACTATTTTAATATGATGCCATTCGGACTCAAAAATACGGGTGCCACTTACTAGCGCCTTGTTATGATAATGTTCAAACCTTTACTTTGTAAGTCAGTTGAAGTTTACATCGATGACATACTGTGTAAAAGTTTCCACAAACATATACATATACAAGACCTGACCGAAGTCTTTTCAATTCTTCAATCGTACAACATGAAATTAAACCCAGACAAATGCCAAATCGGTGTTTCCTCCGGAAAGTTCCTAGGTCACCTCATTAGCAAACGAGGCATCGAGATCGACCCTACCCAAATTCGAGCCCTCGTTGATATGCCTTCTCCCCGAACCAAGAAAGATATCCAAAAAGTAGCAGGTAAAATAGCAGCCCTTAACTACTTTATTTCAAAATTCTCTGACCGCTGCGCTTGGTTATTCTCCCTCTTGCGCGACTAAGGTGTTCATAAGACCAAAAAGAAGATTCCCGAGGTTAATTAGACACCTGAATGCGAACAAGTTTTTCTCAAACTTAAAACTTACCTTGGTCAACAGCCTATCATGAGTACCCCGGTCAAAGGTGAAATGCTTTCTATTTATCTCGTAGTCACTGAAGAATCTATCAGCTTGGTCCTCATCTGAATAAAAGCGAGTATCGAGAAACCTGTCTGCTTCATCAGTAAAACTTTAATACCAGCTAAAACACGATATACCAAACTTGAACGATTGCTTCTTACCCTCTTCTACACTTCTCGAAAGCTCAAACCCCCTTCGAGAAATCCTCGCCAAGAAAGATAAATCTCGACGGGTCCAACAATGGTCCATTTACCTCTTTGAACACGATATAACTTTTGAGAAATGAGTATCCTAAAAAGGTCAGGCAGTCGCTGATTTCCACGCCGAATTCCCGGTCGAAGACATCGAGTGGGAAAAACACAAAGATGACTTACCAGAAGATCAACCCAAATAGAATGACCCTTGGAACCCTAACACAGGATGGCATATCTTTATAGATAGATCTGCAGGACCAAACAGTTCTGGGATAGGTATCATCCTGGTTACACCTTCAAACGACCGAATCGAAAAGGCCATCAAGTTAAACTTTGAATGTTCCAACAATGAGGCCGAATATGAAGCTTTGATACACAGCCTCGATCAAGCCCTTAAACTTGGTGTCCCCAAACTTGCCGTATTTACCTATTCACAGCTCGTCCAACGATAATATACTGATAAAAACTAGGCGAACGGTTGGCTGAGTATGCAGCACTCGTCTGCCAGTGTATGGATCGTTTCCCAAAAAATCATCGATTACACATTACCCTCGAGACAAAAACAAACATGCCGACGCCCTCACTTACATTACAGCCTTGTTAGGACAGTTCGAATCTCGAACACTCAATATCAAAGTACTCGAACGCCCAAGTATCGACTAGATGGAAATCGCCAGCATCAATACTGGGGGCGAGAGTCTCGATCCAAAAGAATGGTGCACACCTTTCCTTGTACATTTTAATAGTTTCACTCTACCAGAGGATCCATAAGCAAAACAATCATTATTGGAAAACTGCCGACGGTACGCCATTCTTAAGGGCAGTTTACACCGAAAATCACCAACGGAGTACACCTCTGTTGCATATCCCTGCATTAAGCAACAATTATCCTTATTGAGCTCTACGAAGGTAATTGCGGCTCCCACACTGCCAGCCGTTCCATGGCTCTCCATGCAATCACATAGGGTTTGTTCTAGCCAAATATGAAGAAACAAACCGAAGAGTATGCGAAGCACTGCGATAAATGTCAGCATCACGCCCACGACATTTGAAGCCCCTCACAAGAACTCTACTACAACCAAGTCGCTTAGCCATTTAAGAGATAGGCCATCGATCTGGTGGTTAGGGATGCTAATTTGCCCTGCCCCGATGGGGATCTGCCCCGCCCCACCACGAACGGGGCAGATTTGGTATGAGCTAAGCAGGTATGGGGGTGGGGGTGGTATAAGCTACCCAAAATCCACCGGGGATCGGGGCAGATTTGGGCCTGCTCACATAAAATCTGTTATCCGCTCCGCATCCGCCCCATTAGATACTTAATACATTTACTATTATACCCCCAATAAATTAGATTAGATTATCAAACCCTATCTTCATTCTTCTCTTCGGCAGCCAACAACAACAACAACTCTCTTCTCTTCAGCAACTCTCTTCTCTTTCAACAACTCTCTTCAATCTTCAACAACAATAGCAGCTCTTTTCAATCTTCAACAACTCTCTTCAATCTCTTTCAACAGTGATAACGGTCAAAATCCGGTGTTTAGTATGGGTAAAAATTAGAGTCTCGTTCACTTTCGAATGAAACTAGAAATTAGTTTTGGTCTTGTGTTTTAGTAATCTAAGGTTGTAAAACCGTAAAAATCAATGATATGGCTTTAATCAAAAATAAAGGTCTAGGGGTTTCGGATTTCACCACCATTTACATATAATATCAACATAGTATCCTATATTAAATTCTCCACTTAATTGAAATAACAAACTTCGACCTTTTGTCAATGCAATCCCATGATTAATTATAACTCAAGTAGAATAAATTGTATGAACTAAGTATGTACTAAAAATACATTCCATGAAAGCTATGCTAACTATGAAATGTTAATTAGGATCATACCTTCGAAAAATACAATATTAATATAATTTTACTATATCATTTGAGAATCACAAAATTCTTCCTATATCTCTACTTAAAGAGATCATAGGATGATAATGGATTTCTCCAACAATATAGTTTTGGGATTTGTGATAATATGCTCATATTGTGTTGGAGAAAAATACATTCTACTGCATAATATCATACGCTTATGGCGGATCCATCCTCACCCCTAGTGAGGACTTAGCCGGCCATTATAACAACTATAAAACCTAAATGATATGAGAATGAAATGAACATAAACTAACAACAAAAAGAGGAATTTTATTGACTTACAAAATGAAATGCTCCAAATGCTTACAAGGCTTGCACCAACTTACTCCAATAATGTTCTCTTGCACTCTACAAGAATGATTCTCTCAAAATTAGATGATCTTATGAGTTCACCACCTCTCCTTTTATAGATGAAGGAGAGGGTTCTTACATTTAATATTAGATTTATAACCTATGCCATGAATGTACATAAATTTGTAACCTCCAAGAGTTATCCTCCAAAATTTTAACCTCCCCATGTGGGACCCTTGTGTTTGACAACTCTGCATCCCTCTCCAACAGTTCATCCTTTGAGCTATACATCCCGGTATTTGTACATATTTGGTAAATGAGCTCCATGTGACCTAAAATATAAAAATTGGTTTTATAAGTCATGTTTAATAATAAAATTAAGAATAATAAACATTAAGTCATAGGGGAATAATGGTCATTTTATGTGTCCATCAAACAACAGCCCTCATTCCTCTCTTTCAACAGCAGCCCCGCATTCATCTCTTTCAACAGCAGCCCCGCATTCATCTCTTTTAACAGCAGTAGGTCTCATTCTTCTCTTTCAATAGCAGCCCCGCATTCATCTCTTTCAACATTCAACAACAATAACAGCTCTCATTCTTCTCTATAATCTTCATTCCTCTCATTCGACATTCAACAACAACAGCTCTCTTTCAACAACTTCTTATTCTTCTCTTCTCTTCAAGCAAGCTCTCTGTAAACCAATTGGGTTTGGGTTTTAAGCAAGCTCTTCCTCCCTTCTCTGTAACAGCAGTAGAAAATCAAAGAATTGGGTTTTAAGAAAAAATTGGGGTTTCAAGAATTGGGTTTCAAGCAATCGAGGAATTGGGGTTTCTTTATCTCCAAATCATGGTCTGTTGCATCTCTTTCTCTCCAAATCAATAGTATATGTATAACATGAAATTAAGTTTATGCAATCAGGGTGTATGTAATTAGAAAGTATGTTAGAACTAAAATAGAGTGGGTGTATGTAATTAGTTTATGCAATCAGGTTTATACTAAAATAGAGTGGGTGTATGTATAACATGAAATTAATAGGGATGGCAGTGGGTGTTTGTAGAACTTCCGGCATTAAGCTTGAACATGGTCATCTTTGTAATCTCTACAATCAACAATAAGAGAAGGGCACAATATTTAGTTGCGATTATAATTTCTCAGTCCATTATATCATTATAAATAAAAAGAGATCTACCGGTTGCTGTAAGTTACGATTATAAACTAACAATAATGTTATATTGGTCAATAAGAGTGTCTCTTAACAATGGAAAGATAATAATGTTATACATACACCCACTAATGTGATTACTAATGTGATTCTCAATGGTTTAATTATACTTTAATATCTCTTTACATATATACTTTGATATCTCTTTACATATTTTGTTGATATAAATTACTCTAATCTCTTTACATACTTTGATATCTCTTGATTCCCAGTGGTTTATACTTTGATTTAATAGGAACCATGTCTCACAAGTGCGAGTGCTTAGTCTAAGCGGCTTAGATGATGTCAAAGATGCGGCTTAGATGATATCGGGTATTTGCTTTGCTTTATGGATTTATGTGGGAATATTTTTGTATCTTGGAAATCACTCTTGTTTTAGTTTATTTTTGACTTCGTCTGCGGAATTAAGTCGTGATGTCTTGGACTAATGTTTAAGTTTCTTTTTGAACATATCTTATTAATGCAGTAATGCTTGAATAATGGATATTAGTAATGCCTTTTTTTTGTATGGATGTTAGTAATGCTTTTTTTTAAGAATATATATGGATGTTAGTAATGCTTTTTTTGAATGGAATAATGGATGTATAGTGGATGAATGGAATAGTGGATGTATCTTTTTTATTGGAATAATGGATGTATGGAATAATGGATGTTGATTATGTAATATGCTTATTTAAATGGGGCGGATTTGGGGATCCCCACGAATGTTTTTTAAATGGGGCAGATTTGTGGATCTCTGCTTATTTTAAATTGGGATCGGGGTGGGGATGGTATTGAACTTATTTAAGTGGGGCGGATTCGGGGATCCCTGCTTATTTTTAAATGGAGATTGGGGCAGGGGTGGGAGGTGGGAATCTAAGTGGGGATGGGGATGGTATTGGCTCCCTCGCCCCAAATCCGTCCCATTGGTGGTCCCTTTTCCTAATGCTTCAGGCAGCAGAGAACATATCTTAGTCGCCACAGATTATTTTACTAAATGGCTCAAAGCTGTGCCTTTATGTTGAACAAGAGAAGAAGATGTCACCAAGTTCCTCTAGGAAAATATTATCACCCGCTTTAACTGCCCACATATGATTCGATGCGACAACGGTCCACAGCTCATAGGGAATAAGGTTTGAACTTTCCTAAGAAAATACAACATTATCCTCTTTCCATCCACACCCTATTACCCGCAAGAGAATGGTCAGGTTGAAGCAATCAATAAAACTATAGTCGATAGTCTTACAAAATGCATCGATAAGAAGAGGGGGCGTTGGGTTCAAAAATTACAACATGTACTATGAGCTTACCTTACCATACCACGAAAAGTGGCGGGCTATACTCCTTTCCTCTTGGCCTACGGAACTGAAGCAGTCTTGCCAACTTAGTTCGAGGTTCCAACACGCGACCTCGATCTTCTAGATGAAGACAGTGAGTTCGAACTCGGATGCAATATGTTATGGATCAATGAAACCATAGACCGAGCCTTAGTTAACCTTGGGCGTTACCAGATCTCTCTCCAGAAATCATACAATAAAATGGTTTAACCACGGAGTTTTGATATAGGTGATTTGGTACTTCGTCAAGTCACCCCCTCCTTGAAACCTCTCAATGCCGGCAAGTTAGCCGAATCTTGGGAAAGACCATATGTGGTCTACGACAAAATAGACAAAGGATCGTACTACCTTTCGACTAAAGCCGAGGAACCTTTACCCACTCCATAGAATATAATACAGTTAGTCTCATACAATCGACTGCGACCAACATCTCTCAACACTGATGTAACCACAATATAATTAATATACACATTTTTTCAACCATGTGCATCATCTTATAGCCCAATGAACTTCTTGATTTGGGTAAACCTAAGTATCCAGTCAACCCTTTGACTTGATTAATACTTGAGGGTGGCCTTAAAGTTTTTCAAAGTTCTAATTCGAGTAAACCCGAGTGGCATAAATAGTTGAAAGACTGGACACTCGGGGATGCATTGGGACCGACCACATCTTGCTTCGCTCAGGATCAAACCCGCATATAGCAATACCAGGGGACGACCTCGAAGCCCAGTGAACTTCTTGATTTGGGCAAACCTAAGTATCCAATCAACCCTTCAACCCGACTGATACTTGGGGGCGACCTAAAAGTTTTTTAAAGTTCCAATTCGAGCAAACCCGAGTGGCATGAATAGTTGAAAGATTGGACACTCGGGGATGCATTTGGACCCACCATATCTTGTTTCACTCAGGATCAAACCTTCGGATTAAAATACCTGAGGGTGACCTCGAAGCCCAGTAAACTTCTTGATTTGGGCAAACCTAAGTATCCAGTCAACCCTTCGACCAGACTCATACTTGGGGGTGACCTTGAAGCTTTTCAAAGTTCCAATTCAAGCAAACCCGAGCGGCATGAATAGTCAAAATATTAGACACTCGGGGATGCATTGGGACTGACCACATCTTGCTTCGCTCAGGGTCAAATCCGCGGATAGAAATACCTGGGGGTGACCTCGAAGCCCAGTGAACTTCTTAATTTAGGCAAACCTAAGTATCTAGTCAACTCTTCGACCCGACTGATACTTGGGGGGAACCTCAATGTTTTTTAAAGTTCCAATTCAAGCAAACCCAAGTAGCATGAATAGACGACTGGATACTTGGGGATACATTGGGACCGACTACATCTTGTTTTGCTCAGGATCAAACCCGCGGATAGAAATACTTGGGGATGACCTCAAAGTTTTTCAAAGTTCCAATTCGAGAAAACTCGAGTGGCATAAATAGTCTAAAGGCTGGACACTCGGGGATGCATTGGGATCAACTACATCTTGCTTCACTCAGGATCAAACATACAACTTTCCAAATTACCAAATACATCAAGTGTAAGTTCAAGCATTTCACCCAAAAAGTTCATTTGATTGCACAAAATGCCAATATATGTTTACTTATTGAAATCAAAATATCAAACAGTATTTTAAAATCCATCACAAACAAACTGAAAAGTTTCTTACAAACAAATAAAACTAGATCAAGACAAGTTTTTCCTCTCTTAGACAAACAACTCAAACAGGATTACTTAGGATCTCCACAAGCACAACCATTTTATCAGTACCTGAATTTTCCCCTACAGGCGTAGCTTCTATATTCTCAACACCAGTCACCTCGTACTTTTGATCGAACATTGCTCAGAAGCGCGCATGGTTATCTTGAAATTGCACATTTTGCCTTGCCACCTCCATCTCCAGTACCACCACCTTCGCATCATATCGTTCGACCACCGCCAGGCTATCCCTCGTCGCATCAGAAAGTACTTGCAATATTTCCCGTTCTAGCTCAGCGACTCAAGTTTGCACCGACAAAATAGTCCCCTTCGCAAGCTCTCCCCCATCAATAGACTCCTTCAACTTCTCACTGAAGGCCTTTTGACCCCTTGTAAATGAGATCATCCAGGCCTGCATCTGCACGGATCATAAACACCTAGACAATTCAACAATCATCAACATAAGGTTCAATTATCTCTTATTTCCAAAGACCATAAACATATACCTGGCGCTACACCACCTCGGCACGGCAACCTGCTTCCTTTGGGCTAGCGGCGCACAGAGGTATCATCGACTCTGCCGATGCTCGAACAACCTCCTCTTGTTCAGTCGCGAGTTGCTTGGCTTCGGCCTAGTTTTCCCCTTCGGCCATCTGCTCACAACTTCTCTTTAGAGGCATTGTTTTTGTCAAAGGAGCATTCGAGCCTTCAACAATGGCTTTTCCTTTGTCCTTCTGGGCCTGTTGTACTGCTTGCAGATTCACTTTGGGAGCATTCAAACTCCGACTCCTTACCTCAGCTGTCGGTACAAGAACTCCTCGATGGGTCTTCGGCATGAAGCTCAACTTCCGTGTCAGATTATTATAGTTCATATAACTTACTCCTTCAGAGGAGCCTACCTCTTTACTCCTCTTCGGCGACCCTGCTGCAGTCGACACTTCTTTTAACAATGTATCCGTCTTCTTTGGTATCTTCCTTATAATTTTCAGCTTTCGGAACACCTTGTTCACTCGGTCCTCACTCACATCGATCGGGTTGTCGATGTAGAACAACAGGTTTTTCAGCCCCCTATTGGAAGGTTCTGTAATTTTTTTAAAAATCAAGCACTATCCAAAACAATACAACAACAGGCACTCGACCATAAGCTTACTTGGGTTGTACAACCTATTGCTTAGAGAAAAATCTACCTCTCCATCGGCGTACTCATAATTCCCCTTCACTACTACCAATTCCTTATCCCACCCGCACCCAGCCGAACATAAGTCGAATAACCATGGCTTCTCCGAGTGACAATTAATTTGGTACGTCCCTACCTTCTTATTCCCCTTCTTCGTGCAGAATGACACTACATTGAACCGCTTAATTAAAGACCTCCTTTCATATGTCAACTCTTCATTCATACCTTCGATCGCCCTTATCATCTCGCAGAAGTTACCGTTCATCTAGCACGGAGCTACGTCCCAGAAATTTAGCACCTCCTTTACCAACCTTCTAAGGGGTAGCCGCATCCCCTGTTGAATCTGCCCCCTAAATGCCATGATCCCCTCATTGGGCTAATCCTTAAAGGTATACTCCGACCCTAGCGGCACCAGAATAATCTATTTCCCCTCCAGTTGCTGTTTCGCCATAAATCGCTCCAGCCTAGTTTTTTCCTTAGGCGAAGCTTCTCTTACGCACGTATCCTCGTCCTCAGTCTCTTCACTACTCTCACTCTCTTCCTCTTCCCCTTCATCCCTTACATTCCCCAAATGTTTGACTCTAGCCTCCTTACCCCTTTCCTCCTCTTTATCACTTTCTCCGACTACCCGAGCTCTACGCCGGTTCCTCCTCACTAAACTAATGTCAGGCTCCACTACAGCCAGAGGCACGCCCATTACAATTTACAACTCTTCGATGTTACTACTCTCCTCCCCTTGACCATACGTACTCGGCTCATTTATTTCCTCTTCATCCTCATCTATCATCCTCGTCCTCGAAGCCCCAAGGGTACGCATTATACCCTACAAAAGAAGAGGACAAGCATTAGCTTGATATATTAGAGTATTAAGTTTTGGGTTCATATCATACTATCACCTACCCCACCCTCACTCATCAGTCATACCATCGGCTGACTATTCGATTACTATCTCCTCTACTCCCAAAATTATCACCACTCAGAGATTATTCTTCGTAGGATCTTTCAGATTCTTCTCTCCAACCCCACCACAGCTACGCCATTAATGGCACCGCAGCAAACTCACTTCCATGTCTGGTGCAGTTGAATGTACCAACGATGAACTCAAGTAGCAATACCGTCCAACCTTCACAGCAACAATTGATTCTCCTTCCTTCCTTTCTTCAGTAACAAAGGTATTTTTTTTCTCTTGTCTGTTTGCGTCTTTCTGTTGATTGGAAATAATGTCAGTCTCTCTTTCTATCCCCTCTTAAATATAACCCACTAAACTACCTCAATTTCCCAAACTGTAATCATGACCACTACCCCCACTACCTTTCCAACTTCCCTCCACATTTTCATCTGTCGTATGTTTTTACCAGATTACCCCTACTAATACAAATGTGTGAATGCCACACCTTCACTGGTTGTGGACATTCCCAGTTTATTCAAACCCTCGAGCCTTATTAAAATACCATAATGGTCCATGTTTGTACTCTACCAAACACCTTTTAATACTCTTCCCCTTCGACAATAGGCCTCTGACATTCTGTCAGGCCCAGCCACAACAACCTCACCTAACCGCCACGTGGCCTCTACCTCATCTCCATAACCAAGACATCACAATTATCGCTTACACCGGTGCACTACTCCATAAATATTGTCCCATCTGATAGCTCTACCATTACGACTGTCAGATTTACACAGTCGAAGTACCACATCCCCTCATCCCTCGATGCCATCTTTTATGATCGACCTCACCCGTATCCTCGAACATTTTTGAACTATCCGACCTTTAATCAATTATAAACCTTTCTATCGAACCTTCAACCAACATCATTTCCTTTTCAAAACGTTTCAAGTGTTGGTCTGCAGTTTCAGTGTTTCTTACGTTGAATTCTAACTGCACTTATATTATCATCGACCTAATTGTCTACCAGCAATATACTTTACTCTACATTTGGTGCCTATATTATGGCAAACTTCGATTGAGAATCCTTTGTTTCATTCTACAAAAAAAGGCATGAACAAAACATTACAAAATATAAACTAGAAACAAACACAAACCCCACCCACAATATTAGAAGAACCCCCCTTCCCCCCTACTTGTACACGGGGCAGTTCTTCCAGTACCACAGAAAATTCTTACCACCATCCTCGGCCACCATCAGCCTCTCTGCTAGCGATCACAGCGCGTAGAAGTACTCCGTTACGCTCTGCAGGTGCTGCTAGAACATGGTCCACCAAAACATGAACTCTTCGGCCTCCTCCCTTTCTCTCCCAGTTAGCTCCTCCTGGTGTAAGTTCACTATGTCGGGTAGAGGCGCCCCCATGTCACCACGTCCGAAGTACATCCGCTTCAACTCCTCGTATTTCTTCCCTACACGTACTTATATCTCATCCACTTTCTTTTGATAATGAGTTTTCATGGTGGTAAAAGTTCACAACAATAAACGAAGAAGATGGAAAGGTTTAACATTGCATGCCCCCTCTAAACCCTATTTATACCCTGTTTAAGGGAACATTAATAACCCACCTTAATCAGTATCATCATCATTAATGCTCTTAAAACAACCCACATTCACACCAGTCAACCTTACAACTTCCCACGCCTAATAGTTTTCTCAGCAAGTACCGTCTATAACAATTTTCAAGGCACCAGCTGAGAGGGGGCGAATGTAGTAGCCTATTCACAGCCTTCCAAGACTAGTCAAATACTAGAAGGCTACATCGAAGCCTACTAGAGACTCGAAGCCCAACAAAACTGCCAAATGCGTATGAGTTCCTCGAAGCCTTTCGAGACTAACCGAACACTAGAAGGCCACTTCAAAGCTTACTACAATAATCGAAGTCAAAGTTAGTCGCTCAGCATTAAAACCCAGTACAAGCTCCAGAGAGACTTCGACCATATTAGTGCATGGTCGAAGGAAGACATACGTGACAGCCAGCTCACCAGACAGAACATTAAAAACAAGCCGCCAGACGGCTATAGTGTCAGAACCAACTTCACGTACAAGACAGCTGCCCCAAAGGATTTACATGTAATATGACCTCGCATGGTGACTCACCCTTTCCTATCTCCTATAAATAGGAAAGGAGAAACACCATAAAGGGGTTAGAAAACTCTACCCAAGCCCTCTCCAATATCACCAACCTTCGAGCATCTATAGACCTTACTTGGTTCGAAATATAACCTAATCCATATATGCAATATTCTATTCAAATTCTCACTAGTGGTCGTGGAGAATACCAATTCATGGACTTCACTCATGTATGTTAGTGCAGTAATCCTTCATATTTCTATCATATATATCTCTAGTCGAAGATAACCCTAAAGGTGTAAGAGTGTGATCTCCCCTCTACGAAATCATGCCTCTACATAATTGATTAGTAAAATAAATGTAATTGCGATACCCAAATACAACTTTAATAGGAGATGTCCAAATATCAGAGTAGACAAGCTATAAAGGATCCGAATAACTAGTTTTTGAAGAAGGAAATGGTTAACAATGACTTTTGCCAAGAGGACAAGTAGTACAGAAGTGTTTATATTTATTATCGATTAATAAGAGTTTATTTTTAGAGTGACTAATGTCCATGACTCAGGAGGCCAAATGGCGAAGTTGATCGTGTCATGTGTTGACTGAAGCTTTTTCACAAAGAAGAACTTGAGGAGATGCTGCACTGATCCTAGATATTCCTGCTTCTTTAGGGAAGACATAGAGTCCATCTTTAAGGAATACTTGCATCAGGATTCTCGTGGTGGCTGGATCCTTTACAAAGAAAACACGAGGATTAAATTCAAATATAACATCGTTGTCATTAGTAAATTTACTGACTGATAATAAATATTTGCAAATGTTAGGGACATGAAGCATGTAATTCAATCGAAAAGAAGCATGTAGAGATTGTTAAATGGATGTACCAATAGAACGAATAGACAAACTTGCACCATTGCCCATCTTTATTTGATCATGGCCTTCATATTCTGAGCAAACATTCAAGTTTGCTAGATCGGATGTTAGGTGATGAGTTGCCCCCGAATCTGGATACCAATATGGATCATATTCCGATGACGGCGCATGCAACATGGCATGCGGAGGTGCTAAGTACTGATTAGGCAATTGATAACATTGAAGAGCTGAATGGCCAGAGCGACGATACACCTGATAGAATACACGTGGCTGGGAATGACTAAAGGAGTTATAATGTGAATTAAACCATCCACGCCTACGCTCCTTTCCTCGAAATCCCTATACGAGCATACTCCTGCTAAATACGAGCTTTCAGGAAGTTAGACGACCTCCTTACTAATAGACGAGCACATCTTACGGGAAGTTCTCCTAACGGCCTATAAACCAAGACAAAACCATGAGACTACAAGGTCGTTGAAATGACCTCCCCACTAATAGACGAACACGTCTTAGTAGAAGCTCCCTTAACCCACCCATGAGCCACGACAAGACCAGTTGTAACGACAAGCAATAATAGCCCTACCCATGTGGAAAAGTAAAGCCTAGGATCCCATAAGGGTATCTTAGGGGTTACACACGTCATGTAAGCCTATGCACTTCTAGGTCAGAGGCTCCTTCTATAAATAGGGGAAGAAGGTGACCTAAGAAGAGACCTTTTTTCATAACCTTTTCCACCATTAACAAAACCCTAGTTGTTTAGGAGAAAGAGAAGAAAAAGACCCGGAGAGAGTTGAGTGGTGCCCTCTTCTAGTGAGACGTGTCAAGCCCAAAACTACTAATCACTCATTGTCATCCCTGTGAAGATCTCAGAGACCATAATTGGCGTCGCCTGCGTTTACGCGACTAAACCTTTACCAAGCCACGTGAAGATGGTGGTTTCAGCACGAAACCAAACACCTGAGCAAACGATGGTAGAGATGTACGCGACGCTCCTCCGATTGCAAGAACAAATACTTATAAAGGAAGACCAAATACGAGAACTCTAACAACAAACGACAAGATGATAAAAAATCTTGCTACCAGACATCAAGTACCAGCCGCCGCCCCTGCCGCATCCGAAACCGTGGGAAATTCTACGCCTCACGAGGAGGCGCTCAGCGATCAACATCTAGAAACTCACCCCTATTTACCACCACTGTACAGGCCTATCAGTGGGTCCCACAACACCCTGGTTTACAACTCATACACATTGCCTCGAGGGACAACAATACAACACGTGGTCCATCGACTTCTACCACCACAAGCTCTTATGCAATATGAGGGCAGACCACGACGATCACTTTCGTGGCCAACCTACCAAATTAGCCAAAATGGCCCACCGCCACCTGGCCGGTATGCCCCACAGTATCATGGTTTGCCCCCCCCCCCCAATGTACCCAGGGGGCCTCGCACTATAATTATCATGCAACCCTTAGTTGCATCAACAATACAGTCCCGACGGCCCATCCTACCGGTTTGGATATGGTCACAAACAGTACCAAGATGGAATCCCCACCTACAATGAGAGGTTTAACGTCCGGTACCAAGGGACACCTACTACGGCAAGTCATCCATCCGAGGAGGATGAGGTCTACGAAGGAAGATAGGCAAAAACAACCACCAACCCCTCACGGCCACCTCAGTATAGGCGTTAATCAGAAATATGCAAAATAACAACTTGGCCAAGAGGTTAACAAATGAGACCTTGTGCCAGATACACAACACCCCATTCAAGGAGACTATCAGGAACTATGTACCGGGGCAGAACTATTTTTGGCCAAAGATAGACCCCTTCACCGGGAGCCAAGACCCAGGCTAACATATCTTGAAGTTCCAATATAACATTGACCTGCAACACTAGACAGACGAGTACATGTGTCAGCTATTTCCTTCAGCCTTGTCAGACGGGGCCTTAACCTGGTTTCAAAGCCTTGAACCCAACTCGATATCTTCTTTCGAGATACTATCTTTGGCATTCATAGAAAAGTATCTACACAACCAATAATTCAAGAAGTAACTCGCAAAGTTCTTCTCTCTCAAGTAGTAGGTCAGAGAAACAATCGATTCCTTCCTAACAAGATTCAAGAACGAGAAAATACTCATTGAGAGGGTTGATGCCCCGACTGTTTGCTTAGCTTTTATGGGCGCCTGCCTACCCGCCTCAGGGCTATACAAAGTCCTACATATAAAACGACCCGAGACGCTGGAAAGTCTGTATGAAAAGGTCTTAAAATTCCAAAATGTGGAAACATACAACCATGCATCTGCCTCTCAAATAGCCATTTTTCTTAGTACTGCCTCTGCCCCATTGCCAGTCATGCGTCCAAAACTGTCCAAACACATGAGAGACATGCCCGAGAGCCAATACGGGTATGATGAGGGTAGGAATAGATGAAGAGTAAATAAGGACCCTCATGGTAAAGTGGACCCTCCCATCCGGGATGGCAAGCCAAAGTTCGCACGTTGGGAATGATACTCACCCAAGGAACTCACTATTACGCGAACGGACCTTATCATTATTGCTAAGAAAGACCCAGACTACAGAAAGCCACACCCGAAGGTCGACCGACCTAGACAACCATATTATGATCATCACGAGATCCATGACCATAAAACTGAGGTGTCTTACGACCTAATCAACATGACTGAGACATGGTTCCAGAAAGGATGCTGCACTCAGTACTTAAAACGGCGAATCTTAACAACAAATATCCTCCCTTACAGGTTGCTTGCCGAACCAGTAGCCACTGTGCAAGTACAAAGACATATGATAGTGTTTGAGATGATTATGGGGGACATCAACAGGGAACAATACCATAAGGCCATCTCCAACTCCACGAGGCAGTGTTATCAGCTAAGTGAAAGTCAAAGAACCGTTTACGGGGTTACGACAATTCTGAAGACACATCAAGGGCACACCATCTACTTCACAGAAAATGACATGGGGTCAAAATCTAATCCACATGACGACGCCCTAGTCATTTGGATCATGATCGGAGAAGTCTTGGTCAAACGCATGTTGGTCAACTCGGGAAGCGGTGCCAACATCCTATATTTTGATGCTCTAAAAAATATGAACATGCAAGATTGCATGATACCCTCCAAGACCTTAATATTGGGCTTCAACGGGTCTACCGAACGAGCGGTCGGAGAACTTATTACTCAGGTGTAAGCCATACCAGTTGTTATATTGATAACCTTTGTCATCGTCAACAGCCCATCGGTCCATTACAATATCATCCTCGGACGAGAGTGGATTCATGCTATGAGAGCTATTCCATCTTTCTGCCACCAGGTAATACGTTTCCCAATAAAATTTAAAACGTACTAAATAGGAGGCTGTCAGGTCGCCGCTCGTATTTGTTATGCCAACTCTTTAAAAAACTTGGTCACTCTCAAGAACTTACGAAAGTAGGGGAAAACTTTACAATACGTCCATATCAATGAATAGGGGAATGAGCCCATGGTGGTAGACTCGTCCCCCGTTTCTGCCTACCCAAACATCATACAAATTGATATGCAATGTTTTTCTAACCAAAACAATGTAATTATTAACACGTTTAACAAAGAATGGACACCGCCTCTCGTAGAGCCAGCCGATAAGATTAACCTCGATGGCCCTACGAGAACTTCGCTTATTGGTACACTGTTGATAGAAAAAGAACGCTCAGACCTGGTAACCCTCCTCTAACAATATAAGGACATCTTTACCTGGTCATTCAATGAGATGCCAGGCATCGATCCTGGCATTGCTTATCACTGCTTGTACATTAACATGAAGGTAACCCCTATTAAACAGAAGCCACAAAGGACAACCCCACAGCTCTGAGCATAAATAAATGATAAGATCCAGAAGTTACTTAAAATAGGGTTTATTAAACCAGTAAATTGTCCCCGCTACGTAGCAAAGGTGGTGGTGGTCTCCAAGAAGAATGGTAAGACACGAGTCTACATTAATTTCACAGACCTCAACCAAAACTGCCCGAAAGATAGTTTCCCTATGCCCCTCATAATAAGACTCATGGACTCTACAGCCAGACATGAACGCATGTCCTTTATGGACGGTCACTCAGGATACAACCAAATTCTTCTGGCCATCAAAGGCCAAGAATGCACTTCCTTTACCACAGGAGAAAGTTTGTATTGCTATACCGTAATACCCTTCAGCCTGAAGAATACATGATCTACATGCCAGCGACTAGTTACGATAATGTTTAAAGAACAGTTGGGTAAAGCAGTGGAAGTCTACATCGATGGCATGCTCGTTAAAAGTAAGATACGAGACGATCATCTAGCCAACCTCGAGACCATGTTCACCAAACTGAGAATCAACAGAATGAGATTAAACCTTGAGAAATATAGCTTTGGCATCTCTTCAGGGAAGTTTCTGGGGCAGTTGGTCACTCAACGAGGGATAAAGGCTAACCCTGGCCAGATCTGAGCCTTAACATTTATGCCATCGCCTCGGACATTGAAGCAGGTTCAGACTCTTATAGGAAAAATTGCCGCGCATTATTTCAATGTATAAATGCCGACCATAATTTCAATGTATCAGGGAAAATAAAAAGTGCCAATGGAACAAGGAGTGTGAAGCAGCCTTCAAGAAATGTTGCGATACTTGGTTACACCCCCAATCCTCAACGCATCAAAAGAATACGAGCTCGTAGGGCTGCATTTGGGCAACACGGAAGAATCAATCAGTACAGTCCTCATCCGAACAGATGCCAAAATTGAAAAATCGGTGTATTTCATTAGTATAACTCCCTTGGGAGCAAAATTGCGGTATTCTACAGTCGAAAAGCAAGCGTTCGCCTTGGTATATGCATTACAAAAACTTAGACCATACTTCCATTCCCACATAATAAAGGTTATAACCACCCAGCCCCTACGAGAGGTCTTTGTGAAGAAAGACAAGGCCCATCGAATCGCCAACTCGGCAATCACCCTCAGAAAGTTTGACATTTGATTTGAGCTGCGGGTAGCCATTACGGGACCGGTCGTAGTAGACCTCTTGGCTGATCCCCCATTAACAAAAAAAATTGGATCAACGAGGATAATAGTAGCTAAGTCACCCCTTCTGAAGATGGTAAGGCACCATATTCAAAGGATGGGCGTCTCTACACGGGGGGCTCATTAATGCAGGCGGTTTTGGCATATGAATAGTCTTAGTAACCCTATTCGATGATAATATTAAAAAGGCCATATGCGCCAACTTCCCAGTTCATAACAACGAAGCAGAATACGAGGCACTATTGTTGGGAATAGATTCAGCATTGGCACTGGGCATGGAAGAAATTTCTATCTTTATCGACTCGTAGCTAGTTATTAACCATTATAACAGGACGTTCCAGGCCAACGGAATAATGGTCGAGTACATGGAGATCTTAAATCAACAACTCAAAAAGCTTAAGATGGTCAACCTCGAGTACATTCACCGAGGCGAGAATAGACATTCTGACACCCTTGTCTATTTAGCTATAATTATTAGCGTCCGGCTCAGGGTTATCCATGTAGAAGTCCTCGACCAACAGAGTATACTCGAGTACAAAATAGAAGCCATGTAAATTGACAGTGCAACAACAAATGGAGAAGTGGATTGGCGACGACCATTGCTTAATTTCCTAGGTGCCTCTACATCCTCCTAATAGACAGGTCGACCGCAGAAAGTATCAGAAATCGAGCAAGGAAATATACGGTGATAAACAACGAGCTCTACCAGACGAGTCTTTATGCCCTACACCTCACATGTATTGCAAGAACATGTATGGCAATAGTCATCGAAGAGATTCACAAAGGTGTTGGTGGGGCTCATACAGCAGGTAGATCCATGGTCGAACAAACACGAACACAGGGACTTTACTGGCAAATGATGAGATATGACTTCATAGGGTCTACCAAAAAATATGACAAAAAATATGACAAATGTGACAAATGTCATCTTATCTATGCCCCCGCGATAGACTTGCATACAGTCTCAAGCCCTTAGCCATTTGTAAAGTGGGGCTAGACATTGTCGGAGCACTCCTCCATTGCAAGTTGGGGGCATAAATGGTTGTTGGTCGCAACAGATTACTTTACAAAGTGGGTCGAGGCTATACCACTCGCTCGCAAAAGAAAAAAAGGTAATTGGTTTCTTATGGAAGCACATTATCATAAGGTTTGGCGTCCCAGCGGTCTTGATGACCGACAGTGGGACACAGCTCGTGGGCAGTAAGGTAGCTAATTTGTACGACCCTACAACATCAAAATATTATCATCTAGCCCAAGATACCCCCAAGGGAACAGACAGGCCGAGGCAACCAACAAAATGATAATTGAGGGTATCAGTAAAAAGTTAGAAGCCGCCAAAGGCCGATGGGTCAACGAGCTACCCTACATTTTATAGTCCTACTGAATAGCTCTTCGAAAGTCAGCTGGCTTTACCCCATTTATGCTTACTTATGGGTCTGAAGCAGTGCTCCCTACCCAGGTTATTGCTAACACTACCAGGTCATTGATAGTTTAGAGTAAAATCAACGACCGTCTCCTCGCCAAAAAGCTTGATTTGGTAAATGAAACAAAAGAAGAAGCCTCCTCCCGAATGTTAAGGTACCAAGAGACATTAAAGTTTAATTTTACCGAGTCTGCCCACGAGAGTTCCAAGAGGGGGAGTATGTGATGAAAAAAATCTTCTCGACAACTCAAAACCATAAAAAGGGTAAACTCCAGCCAAACTGGGAGGGCCCATATCTCATCTCACGCGTCATAGGTGGCAATGCCTACTATTTAATGAATAGTAATGAGGAAAAACTCAAGTCTCCATGGAATGCCATGAACCTTCGAAAATAGAATCACTAGCGTACCCATATTTGGACAAATTTTGTAGCAAAAGTCTAAATACTACTTTGACTTGACTTAATCACTATTGAGTACAGGGGACGCCCTCCTAACATTTGGAGTCGTTTATTAAAGTAAAAACGACTTCCCCATACAATGGGCATTTTTGAAGTAAAACGTTCCCCCAATGATTGGAGTTATTTTTTGAAGTGAAAACCACTTCCCCATACAGGGGGCATTTATCTTCGTTTTTGAAGAAAAACGCCCTCCCAATGATTGGAGTCATTTTTTGAAATAAAAACAACTTCCCCATGCAGGGGGTGCTTTTGAAGTAAAATTCCCTCTCAACGATTGGAGTCATTTTTTGAAGTCAAAATGGCTTCCCCATACAGGGGGCATTTTTGAAGTAAAACGTCATCCCAACGATTGGAATCATTTTTTAAAGTAAAAAATAACTTCCCCATACAGGGGAGGTTTTTGAAGTAAAACGCCCCTCACACTAATAAGAGAGTTATTACTATCCAGGATTTACAAAACAATTAAGATAATACTCTACGAGCGCGAAAATTTGTTAGTGGGAACTTTACCCAACCATGTTTCAAAGTTAGGTCGTGATAACGACCGCTTACAGATAGTTCAACGAGGACTACTGAAAGAGTTGGTAGGATTTTTACCCACCCATGTTTCAAAATTAGGTCATAGCAACGACCGCGTACAGATAGTCCAATGATGACTACAAAAGAGTTGGTGGGCACTTTACCCACCCATGTTACAAAGTTAGGTCATAGCAATGACCACGTATAGATAGTCCAATAAGGACTACTGAAAAAGTTGATGATAGAGCGGCCTACAGAGTCAAGGTGCACTACACATAATAAAAAAGCATGCATTAAGAAAGAAATGTGGTCGTTGTAATAAACGGTACAAGCATAAACAACTGTAACTGAGATGCTTACCCATACGACAGCCACGACCGCAGTACGACGAGCTCGGGGGTTGTGAAGAGTCTCCGTTAAACGAGCTTTTTCCTTCTCCTTGTAGAGCGTGCTCTAAACCTCCCCCTATGGCAAGCCACCGGCGAACAATTTGCCAATGCCCATGAAATAGGTCATCTCTTCCACGAAGGACTGAAAGAGTGGCTCTTTTTTTTCCCGTAAACCTTCCAAAGACTCTTCAACAAAGCCTTGGTGCACAGACTTATGGCGCTTGGCATTTGGGGCATCCTTCTCATTATGGATGCTGACACTTTTAAGCTCGATACTCTGATCTGGCACAAGGGGACCTGTCGACGAGGCACCGACCGAGTCCCTCCCCTTTGATATAAGGAAATAAGGCTTTACCTCAACACTTTTTATGGACTTGTACGTGTACGTACTCTTCACAAAAATTGTATCACTCGCAGCACACCCATGAGGCTCATTGTACTTAGCACGCGACCAATACTGATCCACCTCAAAATTCCCATCAAAGATATTCGTCAGCACCTACCAATCATTGTCCTGAAAGCCCAACCAATGTAGAAAAGAACCTTTATAAGTAACCCCTGCGGGCATGACACCTGTGAGGACAAGATAAAATGTCAGACCATACGTAAAGAAACAATGAAAGGTTACAAACATACGAAGAGTTAAAACATACACTTCGTGCTAAAGACATTATGTCGAAGACAACGATTGGGATCGTCGTCAAAATCAAACGCACCCATCACTACTATCAAATGACGACACAAAAAATTTCTACCTGTGGGCAATTTAAATATTCTCGACTCGCCAGACTTGCGAGCTATGTAATACCAGTGCCTCCACTTGGGAGCACATGAACGCATGACCTTTTGGCTTTTCGGTTCGACTTCCCCCTTCCTAACAGGGGATGTCTTAGCCACACCTGTCCTCGCCTTCACTGGGGTACGTGTTTGCCACCCCTCTGGATGTGCCCTTGAATGAGCACGGGTCACACGAGGCGAGGGTACGAGTTCATCTTAAGCACCTACCCCCTTACCCTCATTTCTAGCATCTTCGGGGACCAAGTCCTACTAATGAGGATAACTCCCCATCTTGTATGCAAGCATCATGTCAGCACAGCCTATTCTGAAATGGGGAGCGACCGATTGATTAATTAAACGATAAACAATCATTACCTTATAATTTTTTTTATTCATTTGGCCTGACGCTCGTCCGGACGAGTTCAAATACTTCTTTGTAAGGTCATCTAACGGGAACTGCAGCCCAACATCAAACTGGCCAAAATAGCATATGTACTTTATTCAGGGCCAACATTTGGTAATCTGGCCAAATCCAGTCATTACTACCACTCACCCTCGCCTGTTCATTTATGTTATTCAAATATTCCATTTTTATCCCATCAGACTCGTACTCAGTTAACGACGTGGGTGGTCTCCACTCACTTGGATAAAGCTAGAAGCTTTTGAAGCTTCCCCTGGCATGGCCACTAATGAGTACCTTGTGGGCCAGATCCCTAGACGCCCTTCTACCTGGTATGAAATCTATGTCAGCATCGGCCTCTAGGTCATAAGGGACTGAGGTGCCTGCCTCGTGGTCATGACTACCCCCCTCAGGGACCTATCGCCCCAAAGATACCTCCCACCGCTACGCGGCTGTCCCCCCAACTATGTTCCTAGTAAAGTAAAAAATCATCGGCCACCTAAAGACGGTCGGCGTCACTACTGGTATGCCAAAACCTTTGTTTACCAGGGCTACCAAGGAATAAGAAAATACTTTCAACAATCACAACAACAATGAAACAACATTGTAACAAGGAAACTTACCAAAAAATCAAGAACCCCAAGCGACTTGATACGAAGCGCAAGCGAGAGGAAGATTCTGGACCAAAGAATTCAACAACACATAGAATCACAGCTAATTTCTGTAATGACAGATAAGAGAGGAAGATCTAATAGCAGATGAGAGATGAATATGCAGCTAAAGGTTGTCAAAGAGACGCCTATCTCTATTTTATAGGCGAAGATGAAAAAATAGTTTAAAATATTATAAACCATCATGATGGGACACGTCGCCCTACAGTTGTGGCAGTAACTACATATCACGTACTGTTTAGAAACATTAATTATTACATGTTCTCTTCCCAAGGCACAAACAATAATGATGACGCACAACTTCCAATAAAATGGGGAGCGGCAGAATTTAAAAAATGACCCTAACTTATCAATATGACAAACACAATCACTTTGCCTCAACTCTTTCTCACTGCGAGCAAGAACTGAGGGGGGCGATTGTAGGAGCACGCTCCCTCTAAACACGAGCTTTCAGGTCGTTAGAGGACCTCCCACTAATAAACGAGCACATCTTATAGGAAGTTATCCTAATGGCCTACTTGCCAAGACAAAACCACGAAACTACAAGGTCGTTGAAACGACCTCCCCACTATTAGACGAGCACGTCTTAGTGGAAGCTCTTTTAACGACCCATGTGCCACGACAAGACCAGTTTGTAACGACAAACAGTAATAGCCCTGCCCATGTGGAAAAGTAAAGCCTAAGATCCTAGAGGGGTATCTTAGGGGTTACATACGTCACATAAGCCCGAACACTTCTAGGTTAGTGGTTCCCCTATAAATAGGGGAGAAAGTGACCTAAAAATGGATCTTTTTTATGAACTTTCCCCTCCGTTAACAAAGCCCTAGTTGTTTAAGAGGAAGAAAAGAAAGAGACCCGGAGAGAGGCGAGTGGTGCCCTCCTCCGGTGAGATGTGTCAAGGCCAAAACTACTAATCACTCATTGTCATCCCTGTGTAGATCTCAGAGACCACAATCCCCTTGAACTATTTGAGTTTCCTCGTTGCGATCGCATATAATCAGATGATGAAGCAGGCTTGGCAGCAAGGTTGGTTAGGCTGTCGTGAAGTTTGACAGTGACATTATGTTCATGATAAATAATATGACTGTATAACAAGCTAATAAGTTCATCTAATGAGATTGGCGTTATTTAGTATTTACCGAGGTGACAAATGCTTTATAATCAGATGGAAGACCACTAAGAATAGTGGAAACAATATCCATATCAGATACTAGACATGTTACAGCTGCTAGGTTATCTGCAATGCTTTTGACTTTTTAGATTAATCGACAGTGGAGAAAGTGCTTTTCTTCACTGTATGGAGTTGATATTTTAGCTGCATAATGCGTGCTTGAGAAGGAAAAACATAAAGCCTTTCAAGAGTACTCCATGCAGTATGGGAAGTAGTAATACCTACGGTCTCACCTAGGACAGCGTCACTAGGAGATGAGTTGATTCAGCTAAGATTTAACTGGTCTAGCTTATGCCATTTGACAAAAGCTAAATTCGGGTTGGTAGTAAAATTTGTTCTTGTACATGTAGTGAGTGTAGTAGGGGGAGGAGTAGAGGTTTCATTAAAAATTCCATCAAGGTCATGAAGGCGAAGGATAGGTAAAAACTGAGCTTGCCAGATTAAGAAGTTGGTATGATCTAGTTTGATGCCGATAAGGTGAGTGATATGACTGGGAAGGAAGAAGGTTAAAGTGTTGGAGGAATTTGTGGTTGTGGATATGGAAGATTTAGATTGTGTGCTTGAGGAACTCATGATTCTCAAAGTAGAGGAACTTGATGGAGGAGAATGGGTAACAAATTTAAGAGAATTGAGGAGAAGAAAATAACCAGGAGAGGAAAAAAAAGTTAATGAACGCTAGTCAGTAACTCTAATACCATGAAAAGAATATTTTTTTCATATATTTTGTGTTGTTACATATGGGTATAAATAGAACATCAGGGAAACAACATTTTTATAGTTATCTACTTATTACAAATATTTAACATAAATCTAGGAGTTAGTTGTGAATTGGTTGTGGACTACCCTGAAGACTTTCATTAAGTTATGGACTCAGTCTACTTTATCACTTTGGAGTAATTATTGTTCATATGGAATTTAATTTGCTCCTTCTTGCTTTCGATCAATCATTTTGATAGATCACAGTTCTATCTACAAAATTCCTTGAGGGAATTAGACTCAATTCAGACAACTCACTAATTCTTCCCTCACATATAAAAATTAGATACTTATAGGTACAAATTATAGCAGTTTAAAGAAGTTACAGAAAGTTAGGAAACTTCCAGATAGAGATAGGACTAGTTATACACAAACTATAGATAGTAGTAGTTGTAGATCAATCTGCATGAACAAACAATACCTCTTAAGAAGATGATCAAGTCTAGTGTATACACATTATCTCCTTAAGATAGATTTGCCCCTGCCACAGTGGTTTACAGGAATGTAGGCCCCTATCTTCTAAGATACAATGATCAGTCGTAAAGAGAAGAAAACACTTCTATCTCTCTGCCAAACGAACTTTGATTGCGTATGTTTTCTCTCTTAAAAATGACTCAAGAAAACTCTGAAAAACTTATTAAAATAATTGAAAATGAAGTTGGGTTATATAAAGCATAGGTGACTCTTTACCAAGTGTCGTACCTCAAGTTAGTGCCTCTTCACCAAGAGTCACACCTTAAGGTGAGTCTGTTGGAGACAACCCAACTCACATCTTAAACCCAAAAAAGTGACTAAGTGTTCCAAAGAATCCCCATGAGCGCAAGTCCCCAAGGCCCAATCATAAAATTATAATAATAAGTGGGTTCCTAGGTCAAACAAGCCCATGGGTAGCCCAAGTACCCAAGCTAGTTTGCACACATGGGTCGCATATGCGCGTGCGACCCACCAACTCTCACACACATCACAATAAGTTAAGTGTTAGACTTACTTATATAGTGGAGTTGAGCTTCCTTCATATCCAAATATGGGACTAAACACTTAGTTCTACCATTCAAAATAAAAAGAAAACCCAAAGCTCTTTTGTATTTTCCAACAGTAGTTACATAAATGACATGAGTCCTATCATTCCCACCCACTTAAAACACGGATTGCCCTCAAGCTGTAAAATCTAGGAAGCATTTCGGATTGAAGTGTAATCTTCCCATGTGGCATCATCTTCCGAATAGCCTTCTCATTGAGCTAAAACCCTTGTCACAACTTGAATATGACGCTTCACGATGATGCGATCAAGAATCTTCATTGGTTACCATGTAAGAATACTCGGATCAGTCATAGGTGGTAACTCCGAGATGGGATGAATGTTAGAGCCTACCTTTTTCTTGAGTCCAGAGATGTGAAAGACAGGATGTATACAGCTTTGTGGTGGTTGTGAAAGGCAATCTTGTTGGAGATCTTTGAGGTTGTTGTAAACAGGGCATGAAATCGGAAAAAGGTGTGCATCATTGGCAAGACGGGAAAGTGTGTCGGTGGCTAAATTTTTACTCCCCTTTCGGTATATAATATCGTAATCATAGCCGAGTAATGTGTGAAACCATTTTTGTTGCTCCATTAAAGATAATCGCTATTCCACAACCTGATGCGTCATATTCAATGAAAAATTCTTGAGAGAAATCTGATAAAGCAAGTACTGGTGCAATGGTCATTGTTTTCTTAAGAGTTTGAAATGTTGTTTCGGAATCCTCGGTCCAAATGAATGAGTCCTTCTGAAGCATCGTTGGGAAGGGGCCGCTAATCTTTCCATAGTCACGTACAAATTTTCAATAATACCCCGTAAGTCCTAAGAATCCGCGTAGTTCTTTCAGAGAAGATGGTTTGGGCCAATTGATCATAGACTTAATTCTTTCCTGGTCCACCGATACACCTTCGGAAGAATTAACATGACCGAGATAATCTATATGGGTTTGCCTGAAGGAGTATTTAGAAAGCTTCACAAACAATTTGTGAGTACGCAAATAATCAAGCACAGTGCGTAAATGAACAAAGTGCTTCACCATAGTCTTACTTTAACGAAGATGTCATCGTCATCAAAATTTGCATCACCATCCATTAGTAAGATTTGTGTTCACTTGCATCGATGCTATGGCTAATACACCTCATCACAATTGAATCATAGGCCTTTAGCATGCCTATCTTGCACATTTGTTGGACTTATGCGTTGGATTGGTGGAATGGCTTGGGAGCCCTATGTGGATGGCATGTTGAATGAAGAGATTCCTGGTGCATTTGATGTAGTGGTAAAAATAAGCGGGCGTGATGTTGTATGTCGTGTCCCATACTTCTCTTTTATCAAGCGAGTGATGCTAATAACAGCTTTGAGTGAAGAAGGGTAATGTGCCTGAACATCCGGTCAAATATCATCTTTCAAACTGCAATGAAGCACCCCAATAAGGAATCATCAGACCATCCCTTAATGCGACAAGACAACATTTCAAATTGAGTGTGGTACTCTTTAACGGTAGTTGTTTGGCATAACTTTGAAATCAACCCATAAAGATTTTCATAAGCCGTTGGTTCTCATTTCCGTAACGAAATCCCCCAAGTGAGAATAGCATCACGTTCTTCAATCCAATCGATCCATGATGAGCATCGCCATCTAAGTGGAATGAAGATATGAGTACTTTTTGAGCATCGGGTGTGTGATAGTAACAAAAAAATCATTCCGCCTATGAGTTCCAATCCAAAACATTGGAGGTACTATTGAAACGTGGAAAATCCAATTTGATGGAGTGACTTTGTATAGGGGAGGATCCCTCGTAATAGCTCCTAAAGGAAGAAGAAGCACCGTTCCTTCCAGCCAGATCGTTTGTCGTCACGTTCTCAACGATGGTCGGGGGTTCTCATCGAGTTCGCAATTGATCCAAACACTTTTGTATTTGATCCAAACGCTTGCCAGTGTTTTTTTGTGATTTTCTATGACTTCCATAAGGTGGTGAAGTTCTTGATCCGTTGAAGAAGAAATAAGTCCAACATTTTTGGATTAGGAGGCATTGAGAAAGAAAAAATAGTGATGTTTAACCTTGCTCTGATAGCAAATGATAGATGACACTTCTATCTTCTGAATTCTTAAGGGAATTAGACTCAATTCAAGCAATTATCTAATTCTTCCCTAACATATAGAAATTAGATACTTATAGGTACAGGTTATAGCAGTTTAGAGAAGTTACAGGAAGTTAGGGAACTTCTAGATAAAGATAGGCACAAACTATAGATACTAGTGGTTACAAGAGTTACAGAAAGGGCAGTTGTCCTATCACATTTTGATGCTTTCTTCAAAAGGGCTTGTGATCCTATATTTAACATCGGCTAAATTGTATAGAGTATATCACAATGAAGAAGAAAATATATAGCGCCAACGTTGTTGTCTACCTCAACCAATTTTTTCTTTAATAGTGCCAATCTCGAGGCGTCCATGCTTCATCCCAATCCCTTGTTATCTGACATAAGGTAGACAATTGACAGTAGACAATCGACTTATCCAAAGTGGCAAAAACACCGTCCGATATAATAAAAAGATAAAAGAAAAAAACTTGGAACTTTTATCCAAAGTTGCCATGTCAATCGGCATTGGATAGAACAGAAGTGTTGAAATCCAAATTCTTCCCCAAATCTCCAAATTTCAAGAAAGAATGAGGAGAAGACCGGGAATCGGAGGTTTACAAACTGCTGCAGCTGCTAGGGTTCGCTCTCTCTCGCTCTCTCTCTCTTAAAAGCTGTGATTAAAGTGTGTTGTTTTGCAGGATCAGTACAGATTGCTAGGAGAAAATGTGGCCAAGATCAGAACCGATCTTATGAAGGAACAACTCACTACGTTCAAATCACAATTGGAAGACTTTGCTCGTAAACACAAGGTATAGACTTTATTGATGCAAAATATGTAGTACTATAGTTTTATTTCCGAGATATCGAAATAGGGTTATAGTTGAATTGTGGTTTGATTTTGTGCAGAATGATATACGTAAAAACCCCGCGTTCAGGTCGCAATTTCATGAGATGTGTGCGAAAGTTGGGGTTGATCCCTTAGCTTCAAACAAGGGGTTTTGGGCAGAGTTGCTAGGGATTGGTGACTTTTATTATGAACTTGGTAGGTACTTTATTTTTCTTAAATTATGTTGCGAATGTTATCTCTAAATTTGCTTTACTACCTTAATGTACTTTGTGTGATATGAATGGTTAGATACATTTTGTGTGCTTAGTCATGAATTCGTGATCATACAATCTCGAGATAGAAAACAAATGGTGGAAAATGGGTTTTCCATGGTTCTTAAAACTTAACAAAGGATGGAAAACTCGACTTTTCTTTCAAACGAGGTTATTCGGTTTCACGACGGAGTGTTGGATCACCAATGTGTTCTTCTCGACTTTAAAAAAAATGGCGATGAAGATTTTGTGTCTCTCTCTCTCTCTCTATGAACAACAGTTGCTCTCAATGTCATGTTGTAAGACGAATATGTTTATTTGTGCCATGTTGTGGGGTGGGGTTGTGTGAAATTATCCAAACCTCCACTAAGGGATTTCGATTGTCATATAGGTTAATGAAGTAATTTTATGGTGGTTTATACTCCACTTTTAAGTGAAAATGTGCCAAAATCTAAGTAGTTTAAACATATTTTATAAAAAAATTCCATCATTTTCCATTCCCAACCAAACAACGGAAGATAGTTCATGGAAAATGTTTTTTCCGCGGATTTGGTAAAAACCATGGAAATTCAGATTTCATGGAATTCCATGGGGGAGTTACGTAGCATAATCTTCCCAAAATGTGATAAAATTACATAGTGTCCATTTTTCTTTGATAAAGTTCACCATTTCCAAAGTTTTCCATGAACCAAACACACCCTAAATATGCAGAAAGCCTAACTTTTCAGGTTAATAGGCTTAGACTCTTCCTCACTGACTTCAACTCATCTTTTTGAACTTTCATAGAATGTTGATTTCTGTGTTGGATTGGTTAAATGAGGGTTGTTATAGTGCCAAAGGAATATTGGGTTTCAATGGAATGTATATCCAAGGGATAAAGTTGTTAAAGCGCGATTGTTACATGGGTAGTAAAATGTAGCACGCTTGAGCATAGTTGCATCATGATTCATGACCAACCGTTCAACAGGGTAAATACATCAATGGTAATTGACTAAATGAGGGGGCAACGACTATTGTTTCACCGGTAGTAAAATGTACTAGGCATGTTAATTGACTGGAGACGGGTTGCAAAAAGAAGTCTACAACAAAGACTGACATTTCATTATTCAGCTTTAAACACGAGATTAATCCAGGCTAGGTCATTTGCTTGCATACAAAAAGATTAGGAGAATATTATGAGGACATTCCCATGGAACAGCCATTGTGTCCAAAAAGAGATGTTAGATAATGGAATCCTTTCTATGGCTTTATTTGAAATAAGACTGTTAATCATCTCAAAATACTTATAAGCACATAAGGAAATAATATATGATAGAACCTCACCCAATTAGTTAATATCCCAAAAATTGGATTGTTAGCCTTCACATGATTCGTTTCTGACATAATAGGTATAGTATCCTTTCCTATCCCCTTCTGCCGATGTCTATTTATTTTCTTACCTTGCTGCATATCTTGCCAATCCTTTGGGTGGGTCTCAAAGTAGTTCAGAGAGGTTTGGTTGGCCTTGCGGATGTATCATTGTGTTTAGCCTAAACTACCTGTATCTCAACATTAGTTGGATAGAGGATGGTAATTGGTTTTTACTTGCTTCCGTGTTATAGCCCTTGAAATCCAGCAAAATCATACTACTTTTAGAAAACAAAAGCGAAAAGAAATGTACATTTATTCTTAAAATAAATTTTGTTTGGAATAAAAAATGTCGGTTAGGAGTGTAAATTTGAACTATTTTTATTCAGCACTTCATTACAAATTTGATGAATTTGAGATTTTATTGTTTATTCTTTGCTGAGGGGAACTTTATTATTTGGCTAGGCAGGAGTACAAATAGTTGACATTTGCTTGGCCACAAGACCTCACAATGGAGGTTTAATCAATTTGCAGGAACTCTGTACTCTTCTCTGTCAGAGGCGAAAGAGTGCCCGTGAATCTGTGTCTGAAGATGATTGTTTGCGTGCTATAAGTAAGCTCAAGGTATTAGGGTGAATGTGTTTTTTTGGTACTCTTGAATGTGCAGAGGGGGCAATTAGCATTTTATGCCCCCTACTAATGCTACTTTTCAGATTTGATATTTGATGCATAAATCTTCACAGGTACTGGGCAGTGGATTTGAAGTGATTTTGGTTGGGAAGAGAAAGCTTGTCCGATCTGTTCCTACGGAGTTGAATAAAGACCATAATGAAATTTTGGAACTCGCCCAGGTATGAACACTTCTCTTTGTTTATTTATTGTTGGCATAAATACACGTTTCTGTTTCTTAAAGCAGCACAAATATATTTTGGATTTTAAATGGATATTCTTCAAGTATATTTGTTCTTAATGACGCTGTAATGCACATGTGATACAAGTCGATCTGGTCTAAGATGTCGCCAAACATCAATGTGTTTTGTCCGGCAAAATTTGTGTGCATGACTGTGCAGTGCAGGTGTCAGTCACATGTTTTACATGTTAATTTGTCTAATAATGGGGATTGCTTATGCCATTTTTTTCACTGGCTTACAGTTATATGGTATAAAGTTACTTTAAGCTAGATATAATGGAGAATATGCCAGTTTACATTATTTAAGGAAAATAAACTCGTAATTACACACCCAAGTGCATGTCGTTAACAGAGTTTGCTACACAAGCATATTGTTGAGTGGTTCTACAATCTCACCAACAAAATGAATTTCAAAGTAGTGTAAAACTGGTAAAGACTTGTCATACAGGACATAATTTTGTTCCTTACTTTTTCTATAGATGTATAAGGTATTTTTTGTACCAAAAGATGTACTTCATAAATTTATGCTCGAATAAAGTTAATCCACTAATATATCTGAACTCGTTTAGGCTCACGGATATGTGACTGTGGATGAGGTTGAGAGACGACTTTCTTGGTCATCTGGTCGTGCTATTGACACCCTTGAAACTTTACTGAAAGTAAGTTTCAGCAGCTAATCTGCACTTTGATTTTCTTTGTTTTAACTGCATACATAGGCAACTCTTAAGCACATTTTATGGATGATGCAGGAAGGTCTTGCTATGATAGACGACGGTCACAGTGATGGTAAACGTCGTTACTGGTTTCCTTGTGTATCTTTTTCAGCTGTTGTGGGATCTGAAACTCTGAAAGTCTGAATGTGCCCTATTTATGATAGGATGTTGCAGATAAGCCCTATTTCTGGGTGCCACTGATCTATGTAATTATCTGTAAGAAAATTATGTGTCGATAAAACATAGTTTTTTTCCAAAATTACCAATTATTTGTAGGGAATTTTTACAATGAAGGGGCACTTTATTCTACTGATTAGGCTACTGAAAGAGCAGCAGGTAGTGATTAGGACATGGCTGTGCATAGCAATAGCATATTATTCCTGTTAAAATTGGAGCATTTTAGTTGCATTCTAGTTCTCTACTGCCTTGGGAGGAAAGGGGAAAAAACTATGCTAATTAGTCATCTTCAACAACAATATAACTTGGTCAAAGTTAAAAGCTAAAGATGTCAAAAAAAAAAAATGTACATATGACCATCATCTTCTTCTCCCCATGGCTCTTTATTTCTTTGCTCCAATCTCTTCTCCCCATCTCTCTCTCTTCTTTTTTTTCTTTCAATCTTTACCCATCTTCTTGTGGTTCTTCTCTTCATCTCTTCCATATGCGCATTTGGTAACGGTTATGATATAAATGTTTTTATTTTTTAAAGTAATTATGTTAAAAAAAAAAATTATAGCATAAGTAATTTTTGAATAATGGATATCAAACACTTGCTTGAATAATCAATTATTCAAAAAAAATACTTATTCACATTTATGATAATACTTTCAGAAAATCGCTTATCTTTATTTTTTGTAGTTAGCTATTGATCCAACAAGTATATACCTTCACGAAAAGTGATCGTTGTCTGTAAAATTTTATATATCCAAGGTTCAGTACATCTCAAAGTCAAAATACATTAAACAAAAATATTAAACAAACATCTAATAAGCAATAACAATGAATCAAAATATTAAAAATTTAGACTCATAAACAAGAATGCTAAAGTTGATTACTAAATTTAGTCTTGTAACTCAAAAGACAACTCCAAGTGTGACGCACTAGCGAATGTCGAGCATATCTCCCTGAGCGTTTTGAGTTATGACCTTGGATATATGTTATTTATATCATAATATAGCTACACGCCAAGTTTCGTTGAAAACGGAATAGGTTAAGGGGGCGAGAAGTGTCAGCACGCTTCGTCTCTGTAATAGCCTATTTTTTGTATTGCACGAAGATAGCGCTTTACACCTTCGAAATCTAGAGTGTTTAGTTATGAACAAGAAACAAACAATACTAGATTTAGCGTGGAAAACCCTTGAATGGGTTAAAAACCACGACCTCTCCTGAGAATTTTAGAAAAAGAGAGAGGTATATTTAGATTTCTAGCTATTACAGAGAGAGAAAGAGATGTAGAAAAGATCTCTAAGAGGTTCTCAGAGCAGCCTCCTTTTTATTCGTAGCTATCTAGTCTTTTTTATAAGTCTTATAATACGACCGTTGGTTACATTGATGAGGAACGTTACAATATCGGGTTTTGATGAGTCTTCATGGTGGACTTTTGTAACGTTTTGATACTTGTTGATCTGTAACGGATCTATTAACATTCTTTAGTTGTAGCTTCAGACCGTTGGGAAGATACGATCTCCTGTGATGCTCGCGTGCATACGATCTGTTGACAAGTGGAGGAGTATCTTTTGTAGCGCGAAGTGACATGATACTTTGATATCTCCGAACTGTTGATGAAGATGCGATCTCTAATAGTGTTCGCGTGTATTCAAACGGTTGATAGATATCTGAGTACTTTCTGTAGTGCGATGTTATTGGATGTTTTGTCATCCCGAGCTGTAGATGAGGAAGTCTGTATTACGATCTCCTTGCTTTTAGTCCTCGATTGGTTATCAGTGTGTTTACTCGAGTTATGTGAGTTCGAATATCAGACTCAGTACGGGGATTAGAAATAAGCCTTCATAACTGCCCCCTCTCAGCCAATAGCAGGAGAAACGTGTGTTGCGAGTGGTGTTGGTTGAGAAGTCTAGTCGTCTAAATTGAATATTGTATTGATGGCCTCCATTTTCTCTTGGAAGAATAGTAGTTTCGACTTTTGGGTCTCCCAAAAATTCCTCTTGAGACCTGTACTTGTGGTGAATACCTTATTAGAAGTTGTGGAGTACATTAAATGCTGCTAGTATAAAATATGGTGAATAGTGGCTATCACTGTTCACCCTGGTTAACGTTGTCAGTCATTTAGGTTGGGTTGTAGTGATGGTGGCAACTCGACGCCAAGCATATGAAGTTAGATTTCAGACAAAAATGACAAGTCTGCAAACTCGCTATTTTGGCACCCAAAGCCTTTCGCTGCCGACTCCAATCCCTGTTCCTCCAACTTTCCATGGGATGTCTTGGAAAGAAGTAGAGGAGGCAGAGGATGATTTTCATCAACTGTGGCGATTCAATTATGTGGTTTTGTTTGCTGCTCACCGTCGGTCCTGTCTGCGGATGCTTGCAGAAGATGCGGTGTTGGCGGAAGACGAGAAGGCGGGGAAGTCGTCTGAGAAGTATTGTCGATACCCTGCAAAAGATTGGGTATTGTAATGGTGGAGGAGGTCCTTCATTGGAAGCGGAGGTGGGGGATATGGAGAAGTGGTGGGATTAATTTTGTCCTCTGCTTCATTCCAATTCCCATCCTTGGGCTTTGAGTTTTTCTGTTGGTCCCTCCATCGTTTCTTTTCAAGTGTTGCACTGTCATCTGCAACGTAGGCTATTTTTTGTAAAAGACAAAATTGTCTGTAGCACTTGTAATCTTTATCTCCGAACTGGTTGAAGTGTTCGTTCTTGTAACTTGTTTTCCTTGAATAATAAATTCGAAATTCATTATCTTGTCTTGTAAGTGCTTGAAGCTGCTTTTAGAACTGTTGTAAGACACCATTGAATAAATATTGAACTAGTCATTGATGACATAGGTCAAAAATATGTAGGTCGTAGTGGTGATATATCCAAACTGTGTAGGTCACTCTTATATATGTATGGCCTTATTAAGATATAGTGTTGTTATGTCTGTGGAGATGACAAGGTCGTGATCCCTTTCGTGTCATGACGTGTCATGAGTTATTTATAGCCATGCCGTTGTTAACTTGAATACTTGTTATCATCGATGCAACTTGGTCGGAGCCTTTGAACACGCGCTGGATAAACTTGCTAAAGAGGATGTGAGAGCTGTTGATATTGAAACTATTCCGCGTGGTGAAGAGAGTTATCCGTTCTGTCATTGTATGCAAGGTCGGATGATTGATCATAATAAATTGATTTGCTTTTGTTGAAGTCGGCTCATCATTACTTTCTGTATCTATGATAATTTTAGAATGAAATGAAACTGAAGCAGGATTTGTCGCTGATTTTTTTGCGTCTGTCAAGCCGACATTGTGGTAAGTGACAGCTGTAATAGCTGTACTTAGGTTTTTGAACTGAAACCATGCTATAAAAAAGGGTAGCAGGATCGTGCAGCCGTAGAAGGTTGTTGCTGTAAGTAATCGTGCTGCAAGATCTGTATAAATCTTCTTGGGAAGTGAGTCCGTAATAATGGCGGAGGAGAGGGACAAACGTGATAACATAACACGTTACCCCATAAACCACTTTGAGGGCAAACGAAAAGATGTGCCTATTAGGAAAGATGACGTGGACACGTGTCCCGAAGGGCCGTCGTTTCAGAAACCGAGGGGTAATATAAAAGCTTTTCTTCCCTCTTCTGTTAACCACAATCAGTTGCTGGCAGAGGCAGAAGCATTTATATAGAGAGAAAATCTTCGAATTTTGAACGCAGTCCTCTAGTGTTGTCTAATCTTACTAAGAAGGACAAAGTTTTATCGTTTGAGGTGCGAGCGGTGACCGGAGTCGACGACTGTTGCTCTTCTAGTACAGGTTAGTGTCTCTGCTTCCATATTTTCTTCTGTTGTATTAGTTTCTTGAAAAACTAGTAGGTTGTGTTTGTGAACTGTTTGGGTAGATTAATAATGTGTTGGGTACGGCTGAGGGAGGAGGTCTGTTTTATTAATAAAATCTCTAAATAGATTTTCCCTTTATGTGTGGTAGATGCGCTCAAAAAACCCAAAACCCAGTAGTAAATTTGTTATCTCTGCCAGTAGTGAGGAATCATCATCGTCTGATAGGACTATATATGATTATGTGGTAATTGGTACTGTGACTGCTGATAATCTGTCTGTGTCTTCTGGGAGGGATGTGGGATTGCATGCTGGGGATGAAAGTGGGCAATTTTTTAAGTATCCCAAGAATGTAAACGTAGCGAAGAAATTTTTACAGTATAAAAAGAGTTTAGACGGAGAATGGGGGGATTATGTGATGAATGCAGGGTTGTGGTTTAGAACTCTGGTGAGACCGAGTGGTAATGTAGAACATTATCAGGTGCCTTCTCTGGATCGTTGGAAGAGAAGTATGGATATAGGAAATGATATAAATATCGTTTATTATAATGGAACTGGATCAGAGGTCGTAGAGGAAGGATTTTTCTGTTATTTGAACCAGGTCGCATATGGGTTGAGTATTCCCCTAACTTTTTTCCAAAAGAGGTAATGAATGCACTAAAGAGTTGCCCTGGTCAATTAAATGGTAACATTTTGAGATGATGAGGGTCTGTGAAGTCCTTAATCAGAAGTGGAGAGATGGTGGTATTGCAAGACAATTCGTTGCAGACGATGTCTTGAAATACTATAAGTTTAAGTATGTGAAAGATTGGAAGAGCGGATACTTGTTTAGTGATTCGGCGAGGCCGAAATTCTTTGATTTTGAGTCTTCTGGGAGGCCCTAGTGTGACCATCTTGTGATGGTGAGGGGTAATTGTATGCAAGTTCCTGGGGAACCCGTACTCGAGCTGATATATAAGAATTTTAACGAGAGTAAGTGTCTTCATTCTGTCTGTAGTTTGTCTCTTAACTTATTGCGAGCTGCTAACATAGTTTTGTTGCTGTTTTGGCAGAGACTAAACCAAAAGTTGTTGCTGATACATCGAGTTTGTTCGACATCGTTAGTCGAGAAGGGAGCGAATTGAACAAAGTTCTTGGAGAACAAGGAATTCGCAGAGAGAAGAGGCTTAACTCTGTAGTTGAAAAAGTACCACGAGCTCATCAAAAATGAGTTATGGCTGCATCTGGCTCTGCTTATGCTGATGTTATAGAGATTCCTTCCTGTGATGTGGGTACTTCGGGCTCCTTAGTTCGGCGACCAAGAATGAAAAAGACGGTGCCGCCTTCTGAGCAAGCAGTTCCTGTGCAGCTACCGCCAGTGGGAACTGAGGGGGTGGTTTTTGATGTGAATATGGCTCCTCCTCTGAAGAAGCAGAAAAAAGAATCTGGGAAAGATATTCGAGCTTCTTCGAAGGGTGTCAACCTTGAAGCCGTAGAGTAGGAGGCGTTGGACTTGGCTACGTGTGATCCCATCCTCCTAGATAATCAAATTCGATCCAGCATCTCTCAGGTATGCAATGTGTTATTTGATTAAATCTTTTTTGGATAATGACCCAACCTTGTAATACTGTTTTGTTGTATTTGTGGTGCAACTTTCTGTTGCTTGGAAGTCAGCCGCGGAGGTGCTGAAGCTAGCTGTTGCGAATCGTGTCGAACTTGTTCGGGAACATGATGCAGAGAAAGCTGCTCTGCAAGAACAGTTCGAGTAGGAGAAAATGCTGCAGCGGGAGCAGTTCGAGAAGGAAGCTGCCGCTACAAAGCAAGAGGTTGAAGATGAGGCGAAGAAAGCTGTTGATATTGTTGTGGCTTCCCGAAATAAGCTGATTCAAGCCTTCTACGACTGGGGTTTGAGAAGAGAGGATGTCGACCTTGCTCTTGCAGGGAAGTATGGCGAGATCTTCTTCCCAGGGGATGATGCTTCTCCAGTGGCTGAGCAGACCCCGGCTCCTCTAGTGGATGATGATCCAACCAATGAGGTAGCAGGATCTAAATCTTGATTATGTAGTTGTAGCATAGATCTTTAGACTTAGTCAAACTTTGTCCTTTGTATTGGTAGTATAACTATTTTGGACAAGGTTTTGAAATTTATGTGATTGTTGTTCATATATGATGTTTTGATGTGAATGTATGATTTATATGTAGGAGGTAGTTCATTTGAGGGGGAAAGTAATCGAGATGGAGAAGGGCTTGAGTCGAGCAAGGGATTCTATCAATCGTACTCAACAGGTACACAATAAACTTGAATATGAGATACGCCTTCATAAGTCGAATTTTGATAAAACCTTTAAGGAGTTATTCGAACTTCAATGTAGATATGGGAAGATAAAAATTGAGAGGGATGAGGTTTTGCGAAAAGAGAACGATAGGTTTGTTTTACTCCAAAAATCCCTTAAGGATAAGCCATTCGAAGATGAGAGCGATAAGTTAGAGTGTCAATGGTCATTATTGTCTTTGACGCAGTACTTTGAGGTCGAAGTTGATAGTGAGCGGGGTTTGAAGGAGGCCTATTTAGAACTGCTGACTGAGAGAGACATAGTGCCTGACCCAGCTCGGGTGAAATTCTTATCGCAAGAAGCGCGCAACCGCCATAGTAGAGAGGCGCAAAGATGCTCAGCTCGGGCTGGAGTATCCATCATATGGGGTGGTGTAGGTCCATTGCCTAATGAGCTTGACTTTTGTAGGGGCAAAGGGCAATGAGGATTCTTTTCTTTAATATTAAAAAGGAGGACATAAAGATCCACACGCAATTAGAAATCGATATGAGGCACACTTGTGATGAACTGGAGCGGTGCAATGGTCATAATGCATGTCTGGAGGCAGAAAAGGCGGAGTGTGTTAGGCTATTGCAGAAGAGAGTGACATTGTTAGAAGCGCATTTACTAAATACGCAGCAACGTCTGCAAGTATCCCAATCACGCTTGAAAAAGATAATTACGCCAAAGCGGGGGAAACGTGCTGCCGATACGGACCACGAACGTCAGATGGCCGATGTGATCGCATTTTATGGGGCTGAGCTCGAGAGAGTAGAAAATGAATTTAGACGTTATATCTCGAGTTGTGGTAAAGATGTGAAAGTAGATAATGATAAGGTTGAAAATATGTGGTTTGCAAAAAGGGATGAGGGTGGGGGAGTTTCAAACTCAAAACCACGAGCTGAAGAATCTGAGGAGGAGGTCGAAGATCTGCTGCCTCATACACGGCATAAGACCCATCCGCAAGAGGTCATAATCTTTAATAAACCTTTGCAAGTAGATGCTAGTAGTAGTAGGGTGCGATCACAAGCCAACTAGATTGTACGTTGCATTCGTGTATCATAGCTTGATGTTGTAACAAATGTTGTAGAATGATATGTCTTGTAGGAATAAATATCTGTTGATATATATATTGTCTCTTGTGATATGCTCTTCTAGGTTGAAGACAAAGAAAATGACAACGTGGCGGCCTTATCCGCGTCAAATAAAAAATTGTCTGCCAAGCTGCAGCAATGTTCGTTGGCGGTTGAAAGAAAGACTTTGTTGAATTCAAAGTTAGAATCGGAGATGTTGGAGCTGCAGAGTCAGCTAAATGTTGTGACTGTAGAGTTGTCATATAAGGATGCCAGAATATTGACTGCTAATAACGAATCCGAACAGTGGAAAGAATCTCTGAAGAAGATAAAGTCAGAGACCATGGCTGCGAATCAACAAGTGCTAAATCTGTTAAGTACGATTGAAAAACAGAAGAATGATCTGCTGTATCATCAGTCAGTGATAGCAAATAATACGGATCTCTTAAAGAACCAAGATTCTAAAATCCGTTATATGCGCGAGCACCTGAAAAAGCTGAACTGGGATTTGCGTGAGGCTCAAGATTCATGTAAGAGAAAAAAGGACCGTGCCAAAACTCATGAGAAGGCATGTTCCAAGAGAGACCGGGAGCTTAATGAGGCCATCAATATGTGTAATTCGCGGATCGGTGCTCTTGATCGGGACAAGCAAGCTTTGGTACATGAGTGTATTCAAGGTAATGAAGTTTTCGAAGAACTCCATGTGAAGTATAAAGAGTCGCAGAGGATGATAGACGCAGTTGAAGCCGAGATCAATTATTCGAAAGAGTTAAATAACAAGCTGTACTGTCTGAAGCAGGAGATGGAATGCAGTGTGCAGATAACGAGGCAATATAGAGGCTCGTTGCAGCAGGAGAAATTTTTTCTAGAAGCTCGATGTAAAGATCTTGACGACGAACTAAACAAGGTGAAAACCGAATTTTATGAAGCTACGTTGTTGACTGCGGAAAATGTTACGTTGCGTGCTATGGCTATGTTGCATGCTGATGTAGAGAAATTTTGAACAGAGCGTGAGTCGATCTTGGCTGCTACAACTGAATATGTCACGAAATATGACTTGCAGCTAGCACGGTTATATTATATAGATAATTTGATGCCGAGAGTTATAGAATTGTTGAATGCACCTTCTACTGTAGTAGATGCGGCTATTCCTTCCCCTGTCTTACTTTCATCTGGGCCTGGGGAGAGTTTGAATGTTGTATGCCCAAAGCGTGAGTAGTAGTTTCATTTATAATGAGACAAAATGTAAGTATGTCTTTGTTGTAGAAAAATATCAAATGTTATTGTTATCTCTATGTATAATCGAATTTGGTGATCCAACGAAGGATCATATAGAGATTTAGTGATGTGGTATTGTAAGTCAGTTTGAACTGTATAACGTGTATAAGTCAATTTGAACAAATCAATAAAGACCGTAATAAGATATTTAAAGGTCGCGTTACTGCCAGGTCGAATTGATTGTCTCAATAAGCGACCCTCTGGGCAGCACGTATGTAGATCCCAGTTATAGGTCGATCTGAATGACCGTGATGGGATATGTATTGGATATTGCATAGCTGAATGGTGTCTCTTCCAGATCGAATTGATTGGCTCAATAAACGATCCTCAGAGAGCGTGTATGTATTTAAAGAACTATGAAGCAGATCCCGGTTATAGATCGAGATTAGCGACTGTTATGGCACATGTATTGAATATTGTATAGCTGAATGGCATCTCTGCCAGATCGAATTGATTGACTCAATAAGCGATCCTCGGAGAGCGCGCATATATTTGAAGAGCTATGAAGCAGATCCCGATTATAGGTCGAGCTGAGCGACCGTGATGGGACATGTATTGAATATTGCATAGTTGAATGGCGTCTCTGCCAGATCGAATTGATTGACTCAATAAGCGATCCTCGAAGAGTGTGTATATATTTAAAGAGCTATGAAGCAGATCCCAGTTATAGGTCGAGCTGAGCGACGGTAATGGGACATGTATTGAATATTGCATAACTGAATGGCGTCTCTGTCAGATCGAATTGATTGACTCAATAAGCGATCCTCGGAGAGCGTGTATATATTTGAAGAGCTATAAAGCAGATATTGTTGTAGTAATTCTCCGTAGTAGGTCGATTTGAGTGAACCATATGAAGATAAGTACAATGTTAAAATAGATTTGCAGCATGATGATAAAAATTTGCTTTATTGAGTGAAATCTGAAGTTACAGCATGTTTAATTTCGATACAGCTTCAGTCGGCGGGTATTCCATGGATTAGATATAGGTACTCCATCATGTGTACTTAGATCGTAAGAACCCAATCTGCCCGCGCCAGTTATGATGAGGGTACCTTACCAATTGTCTGCTAACTTCCCTGCATTAGGCGTTTTACGATATTGGGGGATTTCTTTGAGAACGAGGTCATTGATTTTGAATTCTCGATGTTGAACGCGCTTGTTATAAGACCATGATAAAGCAAGCTGATATCTTTCCAGATTGACAATGGCTCTTTCGCATGTTTCTTCGATCATATTCAGGTTACATGCGATCTGAAATTTGCTTTCTTCATCTGTCATCTCGTGATCGTGTATTGGGTGATGATATTGAGTGGGTATTATGGCTCTCGTCCCATAGGCCAGTAAGAATGGAGTACAACCTGTTAATATTCTTGGAGTTGTTTGATATGCCCAAAGTACGTGTGGTAACTCGTTCACCCAATTCCTTTTTTTGTCATCTAAGCGTTTTTTGAGTCCGTCTACAATCGTTCAATTACAAATTTTAGCTTGTCCGTTTCCTTGAGGATAGTAAGGGTTTGATGGGGATGAATGATATTGTGCTTATTGAGGAATGCAATGACTTGGAGCCAACGAACTGTGGTTCATTATCGATTCTGATTAGATGTGGTCTGCTGAACCGAATGATAATGTACTCCCAGATGAATCTGATGACTTCTTCTTCTTATGTTCGGCAGAAAGGGACTGCCTTTACCCATTTGGTGAAGTAGTCTGTAGCGACCAGCAAATGATTTCGTTTTCCTGGTGCTGCAGGAAATTTTCCTACAAGATCGAGAGCCCATCGTCTGAATGGCCAGGTGACTTGGTTTGAGTGTAATTCGAGCGCTGGAGCTCGTATCTTAGGACCGTGACGTTGGCAAGCATCACATTTGCGAGCGTACTCGATCGCTTGTGCTTTCATCTTAGGCAAAAAAATTCCTTGCGTTAAAGCTTTGTTTGCAAGAGATCGTCCTGCGATATGGGGAGATATGGACCAGTGTAGATCGTGCAAGAATTGTTGTGCTTCATTTTCGGATAGGCAGAGGAGGTATGGACCAGTGACTGATATTTTCTAGAGGAGGTTGTCCCGGACAATATATCTACGGGCATTGTCGATTAATCTCCGCCGTTCTGTAGGATCCTCTGGGAGTGGGCCATCGAATTTGTTGTGAGGTCCAATGTATCTGATGAAAGGTTGTCTCCAATCACTTCCGATCTCCTCGTTGCCCCAGTATTAATGGTGTTGGATATGGTGGCATTAATGCTGGGGTTAGAAATGACGTTGATTTTTAAATAGCGAGCTTCTGATCCAAGGACCCCAGCAAGGTAGGCGAGTTCATCTGAATGTCTATTTTCTCCCCTTGGCAAATGTTCCATAGAAATTGTCTAAAATTTGTTCATTCGTTCGACCACTGCAGCAGCATAGTCAATCATTTTTCCATTGGCTTGATAGATTCCCACGTGATGATTGACGATCAGTAATGAATCGGTATAGACAGAGAGCTCTGCTACGCCCAGTGTGAGAGCCATGTCCAAGCCATGAATTAGTGCCTCATATTCTGCTACATTGTTGGTTACTTCAAAATTGTAGTGAATAGATTTTTTGAGCCGATCATTGGAAGGAGTAATAAGAACAATCCCCACTCCTGATCCGGCCGGTCCGACGGAGCCGTCCGTCAAAAGTCGTCAACCTTTCTTTATTACCCAATCAAACTTCTCTTCAGACTGTACTGTGAGTAGTTCATCTTTTTTCTCATCAATATCTTCTTCCCAATCAGGATCATCTACTGAAAAGTCAGCTAGAAAATCTGTTATAGCCTGACCTTTCTCAGAGTGGCGTAACCCAAAATGGATGTCGTGTTCTCCGAGTGTTACTAGCCATTGCTGAATACGCCGAGATTTTTCGCACTTGGATAAGATTTCACGGAGTGGATAGTTCGTTAATACCCGAACAGCGTGGGCTTGGAAATACTATTTCAATTTCTGCGACGTATAGACGAGAGCCAAAAGAAACTTCTCAATCTTGGTGTATCTTGTTTCAGCGGGGGTCAGAGTCTTGCAGATAAAATAGACTGGTTTCTCAATCTTTTTATCGAGTCGGAGGAGGACAGAGCTGAGAGAAGTATCTGTGACAGCTAGGTATACTATTAGCTCTTCTCCATATATTGGTGTGCTCATAACTGGTGGCTTACCCAAATGTTTTTTAAGTTTGAAAAAAGCAGCTTCGCATTTATCTGTCCACTCGATCTCGAGATCCTTTTTTGACTTTCCCCGCGATGTACCTTATTTTAGCAGATCGAATAGAGGTCAACATCTGTCTGACAATTTTGACACAAATCTGTTAAGTGTTGCGATCTTCCCGACTAGTTTTTGAACATCCTTTTTTGTCTTTGGTGAAGGCATAGCCAGGAGAGCTCGTATGCGTGATGGATCAGCTTCAATTCCTCATTTGCTGATGAGGTGGCCCAAGAATTTCTCAGTTTGTACTCCGAACTGGCATTTGTCAAGATTCAAACGCATTTTGTAAGCTCACAAAATCTCAAAAGTTGTTCGTAAATCTGCCAGATGGTCTTCTCTCTTATGACTCTTGCAAAACATGTCGTGGATGTAAACCTCCATTATTTTATCGAGTTGATCTTTGAACATTTGCGTCATCAATCTCTGATAGGTAGCGCCGACATTTTTTAGGCCGAAAGGCATGACCTTATAGCAATACAGGCCTTATTCGGTGATGAATGCAGTCTTGTCTTAATCTTCAGGGAAAAATGGTATCTGATTGTACCCTGATGCAGCATCCATCATAGAGAGGAGCTCGTTCCCTGCTGTTGAATCGAGCAGATGATTGATGATTGGAAGTGGAAAGCTATCTTTTGGAGTGTGCCGATTGAGATCCATGAAATAGACGCAGATTCTGATCTTGCCGTTTTTCTTTGGGACTACGACAATGTTCGAGATCCAGTCCGGGTAAACAGCTTTGCGGATAAAACCGACCTCATTCAATTTGTTGATCTCTTTGTTTACTTCGTCTAGTATCTTTGGTGCCAGAGTTCGTTGCATCTGTTTAACCGGTTTCGCCTTCTCTTTCAACTCCATCTTGTGGCACGTCAAGGCTGGATCGATCCCTGGCATTTCGTGGAACGTCCACGCAAAAACATCGTGGTTATCCGAAAGGAATTGTATGAGATTTGAACGTTCCTCCGTGCTGAAGAGGGTGCCGATGTGAATTCCTCTTTGTACACCATTGATCTTGATATATTCTGTTGGTTCGGTGCTTGGCAGCTGATGTTCTGCTGGTAGTGAATGCTGTAATTGTTCTGCTGGTAGTGAATGTTGTAATTGCTATGCTGGAGCTGCTGCAGATGGCTCAGCTTCAATTGAATTATCGCAAGCTCGGGCTAATTTTTGGCTGCCTTTGATTTTGTAGATCCCTCCTTTCCAGTCGAACTGAAGTGCTTGATGATACGTGGAGGGAATAGCTTTCATGTTATACAGCCATGGTCGTCCCAGGATGCCCAAGTAACGGGATTTTGTATTGATGACGTAAAAAATACGTCAAGTGTGACTGGTCTGGCCATGATGGGAAGTGTAATTTTTCCCACGCATTCTTCCTCAGAACAGTTGAATCCAGAGACGTTGATGTCACTTGGCTCGACTCTGTCCGATAAACCCATTTGGTCGATCGTACTCTGGAATAGTAGTTTGATGCTGCTGCCGGTGTCTACCATCATTGTATGTAGAACTATGTTCTTCATTTTTAACATGATGACGAGAACATCGTGATGCGGGAAGTTGATGTGACGTACGCCACAGTCTTCGAAAGAAATCCCAGATCGTCGGTTGCTGGATTCTGGCAACAAGCGAGCTTCTTTATCTACCATTGTCAGATCATGGCATTGTCTAACGCGCCTGCATTTAGATCTGTTGGAGTGGCTGACTGTCTGAGTCTCGATGAAGTACATTTTTTTCCTCATCGCTTCGTCAGTCTGGACGACCGGATTTTAGTTGTTGTAGCTGCTAATCTTTACTTTTTACGTCCACAATAAATTCGGCATCGACCATGCAAAAATATACTTAAGAGCAGAAGTTTCAACACGAAACCTTGTTCTTTCATGATTTTCGATCTTGTGTGAATTGCAGTACGTTTTCCTGGTAATGGGTGAAGAGTATTGGAATTTTTGGCTCATGCTTTTTTGCAGTAGCGTATATATGTTTGTAATGTATTTGTCATTTGGTAAGCGCGGAACTGGTCTCTTTTTTTGTCCTTGGCCGTTTTTGATCATCATAGGACTTGAACGTTTCTTCACATCCATAATCTACTGTGTTGCCGAGTACGTTCTCCGGTATAAAAGTGTTGGTGTATAGAGCGAATCTCTGATATTTTTTGTGTTTCAATCGTCAGTCTTTTCGAGGTCTCTGAAATTGTTTGACCTTTTCCATCATATCCTCTAATGTTTGCGGGCTTGTTGAGGATCAGATTTCCTTGACTCGTCCATCTATTTAGTACGGTAATTTGTAACGCGAGATCGTGATCCTTTTTGTCGAGGTTATCGCCCTAGGCCGAATTTTTTTTTGGTAAATGTCTCAAATCTTGCCCTGGCGCGTGCTTGAGACTAAACAAGGAGTAAAGACTTTCCTCCTTGCTTATATTCTATATTTTCTTGACGAAGCCAAGATTCGCGAAGTGGCTCGAAGGTGAGGATAATCCTTCATCAAGTGTATGAAACCATCCGTATAGGCTCGCCTTTTAAAGCTGGGTCGGATAATGGTCGGATGAATGTTGTTGTAGGAGGAATAATAGTCCCCCACAAATCTTGAAATTTCTTGGACGTGTTTCCATAGGAAATTCCCCCCTTCGTATTTCCTGAATTTGGTTTTTTAATGCGCAAACTGGTTTGGTACTAATCTTCGTCTACAACTCAGTGCGAGCAGACTCTTCTGTAACCTTGCTATTTTGCTCTCCCATATATTTTTAGCTCTAAGATCTCCTTTGATGTGTTGTTGTCCCCTGTTTCTGGGTGAGGTGTTCTCGAGACGTGACAAATCTTCTTGTTGTTGGCCCCTCGTTGAGTGTGCGCTCCTGTTGCTTCCTCTCATGCGTCATAGACGGACACTCGAGGTTTTTTCCATGTTTTGGCTCATCTTGTGGTTTGTAGATCTATTACCGCTCCAGCGGTATGTGGATTTGATTTGACTCAAGGCAGGACCTGGTTCTTGCCTATCTAAGAGGAAGCGTTGTAATTTCTCCCTCGCTATCCACGGCTATCATGGACTGATATTTCGGTGGCAGCGGGCAGAGCGTTCTTCTGTCTCGATTCTGCCGTTATCGGAGCTTGTAGTGCCCTGTAGTATCTGCATGGCTGGCGACTATTTCTCCCACCTCCATTCGTCGCTCCGTTTTCTTCTGCACAGTCCGTTTGGCAGATCGGTCCACTCTTCACAGCGTCAGGCAGGGCATGTGTGAAATTTGTCTTGATTTGGCCTCTTTCAAAGAAATGCGGTAAAAAACTCTCTGGATCGGTGAACGTGAATGTAATCTTCATCCCACAGACGGCCCAAATGTAATAGCCATTCGTATTGCACAGAGATTCGCTTACACCTTCGAAAATCTAGCGTGTTTAGTTATGAACATAACAAACACCCCTAGATTAGCAATGGAAAAACCCTTGAACTGGTTAAAAACGATGACCTCTCCTAGCGATTAGAAAGAAGAGAGAAGGTATATTTAGACCAAACATCCCTCATTTTTCACTGCTACGGACGTGCCCCACAAAATACCCAATCCTTTTTAAAATTCTAGATCCATGGAAGAAAACTTGCCTAAAATTTCATCAACTCTTATAAATTTCGCGTTTACTTGTTCATACTTCGCTTGTAATCAACAATAACAAATATGCGTTCCTCAGCTCATAGGCTTTTGCTATTTTTTTTTTCCATGACGCTCTCGACTCTGATTGCGACGACTTCCTCCGCTTGTTGGAATTACAAAATGTAACTCCTCCAATGTTCCATATTTTTTTATCAGCAGGACCCCTCCAATAACCTCACTAACCCACAACACATCCATACATACTGATTTTCATTCTCTTCTCCTTGCTGCACTACCTGAGCTATGAAATATTTGTGGGGTTTGCGATTCGATTGAAAGATGAAGATTTTACCAATAACCATCAATGAATTGTTCCAAGAGATCTCTATCAACAAAGCTTTGAGAGAATAGAAAGAATCTCGATCAAGAAAGGCAGAGAGAAAAAAAAAAAAAACTTACTTGAGTTTGAACCTACATCTGATCGGACGAACAATCAACCCTAAATTCAGTGCCTAAAGCGAGATCAAGAGTTTTTGAATTATTTTTTTTCTCCTTTATCTATCGTGTCGATGAGGTCAAGTTGTTTTTTTTTTTGGTTTTTTTCCTTTGGATGAGCAGTTTTGAGATATCCCCAGACAAAACGCCAAAAAAAAATAGAATTCTTTTTCAATTTAAATCAACAGGTTTTCCCTCTTTTCTAAAACAAAAAAACTCTTATCACATTCTCAATATCCTATCACTAGATTAAATAAATGGTTCTCAAACACCTCAACATATGGCTATCGCTTTATGATAATGCATTAACCAAATTTGTGGCATAATATCACCTAATCATCCACTTTCTCATAATGGGTGTCAAATGCCCGTAACCAAACTTGTCTAATCAACGCATGATCCTCTCAAGCTCCATCCCATGGGTTTACTAAGTTAGGCATGACTGTGAAGTGTTGTTTTGTGAGGGTGTAGTTATTAAAAAAGAATATCTCAATTTCATGTCTCGTCCTATCACTTTCCCCATTTTCTCTCCCATTACCTCCTTCCCTTTCAAAGAGGTGGTTTCCACACTCTTTCTTTCAAGACTATTGTTAAAAGTGTTGTTTTTGCAAGTTATCCATTTGACATTAGGTACAACGGGTCAAGTCAGGATCCTTCCTCTTAAAAGTAAGTTTCTTTTCCTCTGCGAGGATTGGTTTTTATTTCAGTGTTTGTTCGCCTTTCCGTACGATCGTAGCTTAAAATATAAAATGTATCTATCGTCCGCATACATACGGTTTTTTTTGATTAATTGCCTTTCCCCAACGATGCAGTCACGACCCTCTGTTTGTAAATTGAAATGTCCTGAATGATTGTCCCAGCGAGTATAAGCACCTCGGTTTTGCATTCAGGTGGTTTGATAATTGCCCAGTGGGTAAGTGTTCTATAGTGGTTTTTGAATGGGTTTTTTTCCAAATACCGCCGAGAAAAAACAAATTTTGTATGGGGTTTGTAACTCTTAAATCTAGAAATAAACCACCAAAATACACGTATTACGACTTATCATAATACCGGTAAATGTTTGGCGGTATTATGAGTTTTTTTGATATTTATTGTGTTTTTCTTCTGTCTTTTTAAACCATGATTGTAAACCTAAGAATCTGAACCTTTTACTTCGGAGTATACTGTACGTGTGTTCACCCCCCCTGGGATTATGTCGTACTTAATCCAACAGAGTACTTGACCATAGTAAGAAATTAAGATCTTTATTTCAAGCCTTGATGTGGGAGGAATTTTGTTGGAAATGTTTCTAACAGCACGCACCTCACAAGAATAAACATAAAGATTGAATGAAACCGTGGTCCACTTCATCTATTAGGTATGGTTGTGTTTTATTTATAATAAAATATTTTTAGAATTTAGCATACCGGTAAACTTTATCAGACAATTCCTAAATGCAAGTTTATTTGTAATTGAGTTTGCTTTGCATTTGCTTGTAAATAAACTTTTTTGATTCCCAATTTTTCATTTAAGTAACATTTTTTTTTTTGTACCTTTTCCATAAGCTTTTTTTGTAGTTTGCAAATTCTCTGGAGACTTCATTCCACAATTTTCACACATTTAAGTAATATTATCATAATATCGTAAGATTATCAAAGTACCGGGTTAACCGCAACACCACCGATAATCGCGATTAATTTGGTTTTAAATCGGCTTTTGCAATTAATGATGAGACAAACTGGATTGATTACCAAAAGCCGTAATAATTGAAAATATCGCGGTAATGCCCCTCCCCCAACAGAGGACTTTAATCAGAATGTTTGTTGAATTATTTTAATCCTTGGTAGGATCACTCTTTAATGCGTTATGGTTATTTGATGAATTGCTTTAATTGTTGTACATCCCCCCTTTGTTGCGTTAAGGTGTTTGCACGCGACTTGCACTATTGGTAAACATGGATCGTCAGTACTAATAGCCTTGTTCTTGAACACGCCAGTTATTAATATTAGCTTTGCGCCCCCAACTAAGAGTAAACGTAGGAAAGGTACAGTCAAGACACTTCCCTAGGGCATAATCCCTAGCCTCCCCCAAATATCTTTTAAATAGAATGTCATTGTGGAATAAAGGGTCTTCTTCCTCACTGTAGCAGCTAAGACCATTAAGCAACTCTATGATACGAAGTGTTCCCTACCTAAGGGGTTCCAACTTATCATCAATCCAATAATCCCCTCAATCTTCCACGTCTCTAAGTCGATAATTACAGACACCGTACAATCACTTTTTTGTACAAGTACCAGAACAACCATGGGGGGGGGGGATGGTTGGGCCACGTGCTCGTGTCTTATTAATATGATGCCGGGACACCCTTGAACTCCCCGGATTTGTTGGTAGGAAAAAAATAGAGGGAGTGGGAGGAGGTTGGAAATAGAGTGCTAGGATTGGCGGAAAGAGAAAAACCAAGTTGCAAGGGAGAGAAGGAGGAGGATTCTGATGTGATCGCGCACGATAGGGAAGGGAGGGATTGATCCTGACTGTACTAGGCACCACTTTAAGTGTTGACATCTTTTCGTTTTTTTGCCTTTTGGACAATTTTCTCGTTGTGCTTGATTTGTGTTTCATTTTTGTATTTGGGTGTAAATGATGAACAATCCAAAACTACTGCAATCACCGCTCTACTAGTACTAAGTACTTGCATTCCAATTTATTTGTAAGCAAATGACTGGTCTTTATAATTGATTTGTTATAGTTTGTACGCAAGGAGAGTTTCCTCCCTCCGTAATTTGGTAGCGGTAAAAGTTACTAAAATGGCAGTAAATGTCGATATAACAGTAATTTACCATAGGTGTCTGGAAAGGCTTTGGGTTGGAATTACCAATCAAAAGATCGTGATGTACAAGTGTGTTGTCAGCTAAGTGGAGGTAATAAATGGTCAGATCTTCCGCAGCTCGAATTCGACAATACATTGCTTTGCATCTTCTTCCTAACGACATCACTTTATTAAAGCCCGAACTACTGGAGTTGCTGTAGATCATGCTCTCTCACTTTCATATTGGGGCCTATTCCAAGTTTCAGCTCTCTTGCACGGGTCCCTGGGGATGGTTCCCCGAAAATTGATCATTGTCTTATCCCCTTAGACGGAACGAAATCAAAGATTTGTTCTTGACATTTTGGAAGGCATGACAAAATAAGTGCCCCTCGCATCTCTTCTCATGTACCAACTTAACTCATTTGAGTTGTTCAATTGTTAGTCACCTCCTCCTACATTCAGAGGTTTTCCTCGTCCTTCAAACTCTTTGATCTTCCAAGACAACCTCTTAACCGACTATATAGTGAAAAAGCCTGATCCCAGTTGCCTGCTCTTAAGATTTGACGTTACGACGCCAGTTTTTTTGGTTGTTCATGTCGCTTAAAGATAAGCTCCAACTCATGCCTTGGGAAGGTAATGGAATGTTCTCAAAATATATTTTGAAGATAACCTCACTTCTTTCTACTGTGGAGACTTGGTCTAGCTGACCTATGCAAAATGAGACAAGTAAGACTGATTGAATTTTTTTTTGGTTCTCTGCCTAGTTGAAACACTGAAAATGTCAGGACGACTTCCTACATGTAAACATTTTTCCATTTTGTTGTTTCTGATTATTGTATCATTTGTGATAAACGCAAAATGCATGATTCTGATCAGGTTTTGATGTATAGTAATTTTGGGATTAGCATACCCGAGGGTCCTACCTATTGCACCTGTTGTTTAAAGTTCTATCTGGAATTTAAATTGTCATAAGTCCCAAAGGCAATATCAGCTTGCACTCTCTTGATTAGAATGCGTCCCTAATTTGTTACATCAAAACTCGAGATGCAGGTAGGTACATTTTTTTCGACCTAATTTGATTAAATATTTTGAATAGATAAACTTCAATGTTAGAACAAATTTTTTCTAACCACGCATTCGGCTCACAGGCTGTGAAGGAGAAATCGAGAGGAAACAGAATTTCTCTGAAGAGGATGAGACCCTTTTGAATTGTTTCCATTCAACAAACTCCAATTGTTAAATGACTGGTATTCGTGTTGATCCCGAACTGGAGTTGATTGAAATGTTATTACTATATCAGTTTGCACTTAAAAGGAATGTCTATCCACGCCTGTTGCAGACCACACAGGATTGGAGATGTTTAAGAGTTGCTTCGCTTCAAAAGCTTTCACCCAAGCAGAATCTCTTTCTGGATCTCCTAGACTATTGGGGGGGTCATTCCCTCTAGTTGTCTTTTTTTGAAGAACAGAAGCATGATGTATGTATGAATTGTTTATTAAACACCTTTTCATATACGAAATGATTCCAAGGAGCATTGACAACAAATATTGTTGCTGTAACTTAAACCTTCTTGCAATGCGCACGAGCTTTTGCATGGTATGACATACTGTTTTGAGTTATTTGAATTGCAGGACATTCATAAGAAAAGTTTCTCAGGGTGTTCGGCGGTATTCCTAAAAAAAAATCCCAAGTAATTCAGGGTATTTTAAGTATTTTTTAACATAAAGATAGAGAAGGGGGCAAATATTGAATTATTTTACCAAAAAAAAAAATAATTGACAATCTCTAGGTGCATTTTATTATGGCGGAACCATTATCTAAGGGGGAGCAAGAAACCGATTCAAACTGAACCGAAATCGATCAATTTTTTCGTTTGGTTTCAGTTTTCAGAAGTTTCGATTCAGTTTGAAAAATTTTTTTTTTTTTTTTTGTGTTGGAAACCAATCAAGTTTTCGGTTTAAAAGTTGGAACAAATTAGCGTACCTCTAACCCCTCATTATTAGGTATACCAAAAAACACTTGCGTACCTCTAACCTCCACCTCTAACCTCCTCTTCAGCGTCAGCTCTTCCCTCGTCCTTCTCCTCTAACCTATTAACAAAAACCTAATCTCCTCTCCTCTTTGAATTGGGTATATTACGCATCACAAAGCTTCATCACTCATCATCCATCATTGATGAAAAGTTCTTACTAAGGAATGAATCTCTCTCTCTTTCACTCTCTCTCTATTTGGGTTTTGCTCTGAGTTGGTGATCCTTGCTGATTTTTTGTGTACATTACTGTTTTGGGGCCGTGCTGATGGGGTTGAGTTTTGATTTGTGTACCATTGTTTTTAAGTTTTAACCGGATGCCCGATGAATTAATTTTGATTTGTGTACCAGAATGTGAAAGTTTTTTGATTTGTGTGAATGCACCTTTGTCTGAAATACACCTTTGTCCTAAAAGCTGAAAGCTTGAAAGTGCCCTGAAATATCCACAAGTGAAGCAACCCGTTTCTGAATGCTTCTGCACTCCATTTAAGTAGCTTTAACTTATGCCATATGGTTGGTAGGTATCCCTGCCTTACTGAAAATACCTAAATGAGCCTTTTAAGAGCTTTTTAATCACTTAAAATCCTGGTCCTTTATGTTGCTAATTCTGTTGTATCCGCTATCTGTTCTGCAATGCATCTTAACTTAGACTCTTGAATTCAAGACTTTAATCACTGAAGCATTTTAAGAGCTTTAATCACTTAATCATTTAAGAGCTTTAAATCTGTTTTACTTTATGCTGTCTGATTCTTTATGCTGTTATCCTTTATGTTTGTTTCCTTTATGTTGTGTTATCCTTTCTGGGTCGCTGTTCTTATGATCTCCCCCCGACTCTTTCTGTTATCCCTTTTTGGTATCCCCACGCCATCTTCATTTATGCTGCTGATTTTATTCTCCCTTCTGCTGATCTGTTATCATTTAGCTGCTGATTCTGTTTTATCCTTTCTGCTCATTCGGTTACAAATTTTTTTTGTTTTTTTTTTTTTTTTTTGTTTTTTTTTTCTGCTGCTGATTTTGTGTATCCTTTCTCATGGCTATTTCATTTCATTGAGAATTCACTTCAATGTCCTTAAAAAATAGATTTGTAGCATCTGAAAGGTAGTCTGTCCTATTATTCATCAATGTGTTTTGGAACCATCTGAATTAATATTTATTCTGAAGGTAAGTCTGTCCCTTAAAATAGTAATTATCTGAAAGTTATACAAAGGAAACATTCTCGATAACTTTTCTTTTCCCTTCTTAGGCCTGACGACTTCCATTTTTAGATCCTGCAATTTGAAATGCAAAGGGCTAAATATATAATACATCAATAAATCCTACTATGGAGAAGTGATGAATGCTTTATTGATGTATAGATATTCAGGATTTTCAATATTGATTGCGACTTGCAGTATTTTCATATTATAGTGATTGCGAAGTGAGATAACTACACATTGATGCGAATTAATTTTCATATTTAGAGGTGAGTGAATCCTACATAAACATCAATAATCAGCAATCTGTTTAACTATTAATTGATTTGAGATTTCCATATTCATTTATTTCCACTACAAGTGTCAACTATTCTAGTTTTTTGTTCACTATTGGCAGGAAATGCCTTCCATGTAGTTATCTAGCTGTTGTTACACAAGGTAGATTCCTTTTGTTATTTAATTGGTTCCTTCTAGAAATATATAAATATATAGACTATAAATTTTGTTTTGGTTGATTCCCTCTAGATATATAATGGTTCATGAAAATTTATGAGTGCTTGACGTAAATTGATGATATTTATGAGTTAATGTGAATATACTAATGTCATGCTCTTTACTCAATTTTTGAGTTTTCAGATGGGGTGACTGGACTGGGGTTTAAAGATTTTGGCTTGTGGTTGGTATTCTTTGTTCTTATTGGAAGGAGCGAAGAAGGAACGATGAAGGTTCAACTCTCATTTTAATATTCTAGTGTAGTTAAGGATGATTTTATTTTCTCTTTTGGATATCTTGGTTATGTTTTGATGCATGTATATTATATAAATTGGTTATTCTCTCTTTTCCTCTTTGAATTGGTTTATATTTTGGAATTTGGATTTTTTCTCATTGTCATGTATTTAAGTATATTTATTATGTGAAGTAATGATTTTTGTGGTAATGTTAAACAGGGAATTGGACTAAACTGAACCATATAGCCCAAATTGAATTTTATTGGCTTTTGGTTCGATTTCGGTTTGGTTTCCACATTGTTTATCGGTTCGGTCGTTCGATTTTAGGTCGGTTTCTATACTTTATTTTCGGTTTCGGTTTTTAATTTTTTGCAACCGATGTTTTTCGGTTGTCGGTTTGGGCCCAAAACCGACCCAACCGCCAGGCTCACCCCTACTAGTAGTAGACTCACCCAGGCTATAGCCCGGTAAAATTTTTGAAAAAAAGGTCTTTCTTTTCTCTGCCTTTCTCAGTCCTCTCTCATACATCTTCTCTGCCTTTCCTCAGTCCTTTCTCACACACAAAGACAGCAGCTACCTCATACCCTGCCTTCTATTTTCTCTCTCTCTGGATTTGATAATTACACCACAAACCACAACAACAATTAGGGTTTCATTGCTCAATTCTGAAAATCACAATTCTTATCAAATCGATCTCAAGGGTAATGATACTCCCTAGTTCCTATGTAAATTTTATTAGGGTTTCTTCGATTTGGTTATCATCATCTAACTTTCCCCAAATCATTTACTGTTTGATTGTGTTTGGGAGTTGATGATTAGAAACTAATAAGCACCCAATTATCTTTGTTATGGGTGTTGAATCTATATTTTGTTGGAATTTTGATATATGATTTACATTGATTTATGTTTTTTAGATATTAGAACATTGAGAATGCAGAGGGGTGGAGGAAATAGGGATGATTTCTTTGGTGACCCATTCAGGGTATTTGGGGGAGAGGGTTTTGGTGATCATAGGTGCTTAGTTCAAACTTTTTTGGTGGAAAAAACCCATTTGATGATCAGTTCTCTAAAGGGAATTTGCTCAAAGTATTTGTTCAGATTCGATAATAAAAGCGTTTTGTTTAGTGGGGGACTGTAGGTTGTCTACATTGAAAGGGAATATAGCCTCAAACCTAAATTTTGAAAGGGAATATAGCCTCATAGGTTCTTAGCCCACTAAATTTTGAGGCTAAATTCCTGGTTCCACCCTTGATTTTAAGGTTGACTATGTATTATCAAAAAGCCCCAAAAATATCATAATATGGGTGGGCAAATAAGTGGTATATGTAGTAAATTAAGAAAGTTAGGGAGGGCAAGGGGAACATTTTACAAAAATCAAGAAAGGCAAGAGGAACATTTTACAAAGGGCAAGCGGAAATCTCTTTTTTGTACCTGTAGAAATCTAATGCTTTAAAATTTTAGGGTGGCAACTGCCCACCCTTAGCCCTATGTAGATCCGCCATTGGCTATCTTGGATATTAATACTGGAAAATCAATGATTTTGGGTATTGTAAGTTTTTTTTCCTCAGTTGGTCGGACTATTGTTTGAATAATGAAAACCCAGAGGTCTTGGTAGAGGCGAAGGTAGGATGAGACCTTTTCGGGGGCAGAGTCCCCCCCCCCCCCCCCCCCAAAAGAACCCCCCCCCCCCCCCCCCAAAAAAAAAAAAAAAGGTAGGCACATTTTAAGGAATTTAAAATTATAAAAATAGTAATTATAGCATTAGACATAACCCCACGTCGATCAACAAGAGGGTCAAGCTTTCTTGTAGTAGAAGTGAGAAAAGTATTAGACATAACTCCACATTTTATACATTTTCATCAGATCAACATTTTGGATAATAAAATTTAGGGAAAATTTGTTTTTGCCCCCCATTATTCCACTGGTCTAAATATGAGTATGGATCCCAAAACAGGCTTGACCCTCGTTAACTGGTCTTATTCAGTTGAAGTCTCAAATTTGCCCTCGCGTGACTGCACGTGAAACTGCAGCCGGTTACCATTTTCTCTTTCTCACCTGCGAAACCAGCTAAGTTCTCATTAATGCAAATGGGAACCAATGCGATATTGGCACATGTCCTTGAGAACCTGGAACTCAACTTTTCCCCCCAAACTAGTCTCTCTCTACTCTCAGATGCATCTTCAATAAGAATACCAATATGCAAAATCATTTACATCACACACCATAATCTCACAAAATAACTCAAAAACCCTAATTGCAACTACGTTCAACCAAAAATGTAAAGAGAAACCCATCATCATCTAATAACTTCAACTTCCACTTCAAACCCCGATAAACCCAGAACCCTATCAATAATTTATCAATTGATCTCAATTTACACTAATTTTTCTCCTAATATTGTGACTCATAAATTCCCAATATCTATGATTGATTCAACGGAGAACGATCTAAAAAGCTCTCTTTCTCTGTTGGGTTATGGCTTTAAATTCTCAATAGTCTAAAGTGAGCAAAAAGGGGATGATTTTGGTCTATCTTCGTCTACATGAATCGGCTACAAATGCAATCAATAATACCGTTTGTAGTAAGCATCTTGGATTGAGTAAAAAATAGAGTAATGATCCTTGCTGCACCGCACCAATCTTGCTTAAATTCTTTAGAGGAAACCTCTTTTGGAAATGTTAGGGTTCAAATACTTCCCCCTTTAGAGCATCCATAGAATCTAGGTGAAGGATGACGTGGAGGATGGATTTCCATCCTTCACCCATTTGGGTAAATCTACCCCACAGCAGCTAGGTGACTACCCCTACGTGGCTTTGCAATATTCACCTTGAGGGTGGATAATCCACCCTCTGGGTGGATATTTGGTGGATTGATGCTGTGCGGTTTTGAACTGCGCTTATGGAGTGAGCCAATGAGATGAAATTTGTCAAGCTTTAAGAGGCCATTTTCCCTCGCGGTTCAGAACTGCGCGTATATACAACGGCTAAGATAGAGACACGTGGATGGCTAAGATTTGAGAATGTGTGCAACGGCTAGTTCTTGCCATGCAGTTCAGAACTACGCGGCAAGTATGAAATGTTCACAAGGTTCCCCCTACATACTTGGTTTTTCCCTGATCAAACTTCTTCAACAAGAAATTTAACGGCTATAAACGGCTAGTTTTTTTAATCTATAAAACCCATTCATCTTCTACTCTCTTACTCTTCTACACTCAACTCATTCCTCTTAAATCTCAAAACTCAATTTTATTATGTTGTTATCAATTTTGCCGAATCATGTCTGACAAAATCCTGGCCGACCTAATCATGTCTGACCCACCACTCTCATCTTTGGAGTCATTGTCTAGAAGCAAAGAGGTCTTTCGACGTTAAATTGAGATGATGCACGAGTATAGCAAGATTATGATTGAGTTGAGAGAAACAAAAAAGAGAGCAAAAAACGACATCATTCCGGAGGCAGGGAGGTAGTAAAATGAGAAGGATTGATAAACAGAAAGGCCGTGATCATAAATTGAGGGAGTTTAGCCTTAATCGGGATTACTTTGGTGACAACCCAATCTTCAAAGGTATCTCATTTCGTCGTCGATTCCGTATGAGCGAAGGTGTGTATCAACGTATTTATGATCAAATACTTTCTTCGAACCCCTATTTTTTTTTAAAGAGAAAATGCCACAAAGACGATGGGCTTATCCTCGTACTAAAAGATAGCATGCGTACTTCGCATGTTATGTTACAGTACTAGCGCAAATACCCAAGAAGAATACCTTCGGATTGGGGAGTCTACGGGGATTTTTTGCTTGAAAGAATTTTGTAAAACAATTATAATACAATTCAAAGCTCAATACCTTAAATATCCTAATGAAAATGATACATTACACTTGTTAGAAGTGAATGAATCATGAGGCTTCACGGGGGATGTTAGGTAGTTTAGATTGTATGCATTGGAAATAAAAGAATTGTCCTACCGGGTGGGCATGACAATGTACGGGGTATAAGAAAATCCCGAAGGTGATTTTAGAAGCGGTTGCATCGCAAGATCTTTGGATATGACACAGATTCTTTGGGGTGCCCGGTTCTAACAACGACGTGAATGTCTTACATCAAGGGTGGCTTTTCATCAACTTGTCTAATAGAGTTACGCCGCCATACAATTATAATATAGGTACGATACCGCACACTATAGGGAATTACTTAGCGGATGGAGTCTATCTAAAATGGCAAACACTTGTTCAAACCATAAAAAATCTGTCCAACGATGCCGAAAGATATTTTTTGAAAAAGAAAAAAACATACCGGAAAGACGTAGAGCGTGCTTTTGGGGTATTACTAGCTAGGTTTCAAATATTGGCACACGGTGCACGATTTTAGAAACCTAGTGATCTAAAAAATATTATATATGCATGTATAATATTGCATAATATGATCGTCGAAGATGAACGTCTTACTTACATCCGGCAAATGGACATTGATCCTCAGTTTAGAAAATCCATGTTGAATTGGAAGGCAGACTTAAATCCAAGACACGTGATCAACACTATGGCAGAGTACATCCAGAAGGTTCATGAAATTAAAAATGAAGGTGCTTATTTCCAATTTCGAGATGAATTTGTCTCGCATTTGTGCAATCGAAAAAGGGCGGAGTAATATAGTCTTCATCATTGTTTTTTATTTTCTAAAATAATGTATTTTGTTTTCAAGTGTTATGTTGAAGTTGTAATGTATTTGCTCTACTTGATTGAAGTATATTTGAATAATTACGTACGATTAATAACAATTTTATTGAAATAATAAAATTAGATAGAACTTAAGAACTACTATTAACGCTAAAGATTACATCAATCTTCATCACTAGAAACGTTGTCATCACTTGGACACTACTCCTTCAACTTCTTCGAATTTTTTTCTTCATCCAACGCCTTTGCACCGGTAGTAGGTCCGTTGCCATCACCTTAACCATATGCGCATCTTCGATGGCTTTTTTTTAGTTAGCTCCGTTTTACGCCTCATTTGAATCTCAGCCTCTCTAGCCAACTTTTGTTCCTCTCATGCTCTAGCTCTAGCTTCCTTTTTCCTTTTTCCTCTTTCTTATGCTCATCTCTCTTATTCCATGCCTTCATCATGTTGGTCATCATCTCAAACATCTTCTTCCCTCAATAACCTATACTTGACTTTACCGCTTCTTTTGCCTTGTATTTTTTTTGGCGGTCCGGTCGTACATCTCCACAAAAATATAGTGGTACATCCACGTTGATAGAATCATCTAAAATTATGATATTTGGATTGCCAGAAGTAGGTGTTTCAGGATCGGTGTTGGTAGAGTTATCTGGGCTATAGTAAAAATTTGACTTCCTAGCGACGTTACGGCCAGGTTGGCCGATGTGATGAATTTATGACCATTTTGGGCATTGCTCCAAAACTCTGTAAGCCTCCCTAAATGTAAATAGCCTTTTTTGTATTTTGTCGAATGTCTCGTATGTCATACGTTCCTAGAAATCAAGTTTCAAATTCTAATGAGTATGATTAACATAGCAAAATAAATGAAATGAGAATAAATATGTAAATACTTACGAAGTCGCCCGATCCAATACTGGTAAAATGTTAGCTTTCAAGGTTTTGAATGATGCCTCTAAAAATCAAACAATCCTTATTGAGCCACCCCTTATATGTACAATTGACAATGTTGTACGATCGCCACATCGATTGGTCAACATAGAACGAGTTGAATTGGTCACGTACCTTAAACCAAAACGTAGCAGTTTTTTGGTTGTTCATGGTAGTGAGGTTTTGAGATACTTGAGACTAAGCGCATGTAAGATTTACGAAGTCCTCGAAAGACCAATTTTTTGACTTTCTATATGTGTCTTTGTTATTAGCAACTTCCTCCTCAGCCTCAACTACATCCTCAACTATAATAGGTGTCAATATCGTCTTTCTTTTAGACTTCGCCTTTCTGCGCGTATTACTTCTTGTGAGAACCGGATTGAGTTCCTTGGAGATGATCGGAGAGACAATCGGAGATACAACCGGTGATGTATTAAGGTTTAAATCATTTAAACCCCATGTAGCTCTCATGGCATGGTACTCGAACTTCTACCGACAAAACCGGTTTGAGATATATAATATAAATTCCCTGGTTGAGAGTACAATCCCGTATGAGGATCAAATTGAGGGTAATATCCTTGGTTTTGGTAATATCCTTGGGTTTGAGATTGAAATTGATTGTCGAGTGGCGGGAATAGTTGGCGAACATGGTGATCACAATATTGGGAAGGGTTAGGCATTTGCGATAGATCAAATGTGCCTAATTGAGTCAGAAATACGTTCCCTTATTGGTTCGTATTAGAGGATTGAGAGTGGTTTTGAGAATTATATTGGGAACTTGAGGATGACATAGTGGTTTTGTTGTTAAACTAAGGAAGGAGAAGAGTGTAGAAGATAGTTAATATGAAAGTGTAGAAGATGAATGACATTTATAGATAAAAAAAACTAGCCGTTTATAAGGGAATATAGCCGTTGAGCTACTTGGTCAATTAGTTTGCCCCAAAAATTTTATATTTGTCATTACCAAATAAACCAAGTATAGAGAGGAGGTCATAAAAAACCTAAGGTTTAACATAACATATCAAAGTTCTAAACAAAACATAGCATACTCAACGTAGTTTTAACATAGCAAATAAAAGTTTTAAACAAATCAAAGCATACTCAACGTAGTTTAAATAAAACATAAATTAAAGTTCTAAATAAAATATAGCCTGCCTAACTGGGATGACCTCTCTTCGTTTGACGGACGCGTCTGCTACATGCAAAACTTTTGTCATTGGTACATTACACAACCGGCTCTGTCTGGTAGGAAATAGATATCTTAGCTAGTTTCTCGGACATCTCTCAGATGATCTCTTGTGCCCGCCTTAGCTCCCCCTCTAACTCGGCCGTGCGATCAACGTATTGCCTTGAGTCTTCATATGCCGTATACCGCATTCCTTGGGATTGATGCCACAACTCATCTATAGTATACGTAGGTGGACACGGGTATGGTACCTGCATCACCGGGATCGGTATCCGTCTACGTTCATCGCTCGTTCCCACCATATCCATGAACCATCCCATATCATGTTGATCGTCGGTCGCCTGAGCACCATAGTCTTACACCTACGAAGGCGTAGTTAAACTCGATGTAGGTGGCAAGTGTACATCAGGCCTCACTAGATCACGCCCGACCATTCAAATATTTCTGGCCCTCTTGACTAAATTGTAACTGATCTTGGGATTTGGATGAGCAGCACACCAATATCTCATGTAATCTACGTCTGAAACAAGATAATTATGACCATCGTAGAAGTCTCAGACCCTGATATAACTCTCGATCGTACCATGGGAATTTCATAATCTCCTGGAGGGGGGGGGGGGGTCATATAACACACTATCTTCCGCGGTCAACTGACGCATACACCAGTCTCCTAAATACCAAAGCGTATCGTTTCTATATGGGACTGAAACCATGGGAACCCTCTTTGTACTTAACAAATTGGCAACTCTTATCTCTGGACGGATTAATTATCTAGACATGTACCATGGTTGCCAATCTATGTTGGTTATGACTTTCCATTCTACCATTTTTCTGATCACAACAAAAGAATGATGGATTTCAGACCCCGAATTAGCCCTTTTATCTCTCCATGCACCCATACGGAGATAAATATGGTTAAAGTTCGAAGCCTTCACCAAATATATTCTAACCCGACAGTACTCAAAGAACCAGAACTCTAACATTGCATAGAATCCTGTGATCGATTTCTTCACCTTCTCATTCTTCAGCACTGAGACTTTATCTAGTCCCCGATACAAATGTGCCATAATCGGCGTACCCCAGTCGAATACCGATGCACCTATGATATCGTAGTCTGTCAAAGATGCAAGATAACCTATCGAAAGAGATGTTTGCGCATTCGAGAAGAAGATATTGCCAATCATATTGGTAATAAAGGCTATTGCATATACTATATCCAGCTCTTGGTTGTAATTGTTGAGCTGTGAATTTAAAGCCTCCTTCCACGTCTTTAAATAGGCGAGAGTGATGTTACCATACCTGATGCCAGTGCTTGTGATTCATGGTAACATCTTTTCTACTTCGTCCAACTTGGAGTACTTCTCGTCGTACGGGAGTTTGCGACCCCTCCCAAAAGATATGCCCGTTAGCATGACGAAGTCTAACGGCGTAAAACCAAGTTCCTCGTACGGGAAGTGAAATGTATGGGTGGAAGGCCACCACCGTTTCACAAGAGCATGAATCAAGCGGTACGTTATCTGTGTTTCCCGCCTTAATCGACAAAAATTATTCAAAACTCATATCGTCGACCAACTTCTTCAATGTCGGATATCGGGCAGTCCATTAGTATCACTTTAGTACCTTATCCAATGATCCCCTACATTGTATTTTATCTTGGTTCTGACAAAAAATACACATTAGCACATTAATTTTTCATTCAGGCATTTTGTCGAACAATTGGCAATAAACGTTAATAACACTTAAAATTTTACAAACAAAACTTACCGGCATTTCCTCCGATCCAACAGAAATATGGACCCAGCCGTCCGGGAGGATATCAACTTGGTTTAATTCCTCGAGGGTTGGGGAGGGATCATTGTCGCTCGTTTGGTGTAAAGTTTATATATTTGTTACCAATTGTTTCCCCCTTCGTTTTACTTTGGAGCTTGGGTTACGTCTTGTTTTGGGGTATGCATAGCCCCGGTCTTTGACTAGACTCTCCCGACATTGTTAGTGGATTAATGCGTTAAATTACGGAGAAAAAAATGTTCGGTTGGAAAACTTGAGGAATAATACTTGGGTATGCCAAAGTTGGGTATGCTAGGAATAACACTTGTGTGAAACGAATGAAGTTTATGCTTAAAACTTGCAGGAGGATGTAGCGCAATTCTGAAATAAGATAAAAGATAAACCTCAACCCCAATTCAATCAGCTAGATATAAACATCAATTGATATCAGTAAAAGTTAAGAGATAACCCCAATTCCAATCACTAAGATATAAACCCCCAACTCAAATCAGTAATAATTAAGCCTAAACCCCAATTTAAATTAGTAAAACCCCCAGTTTCCTCCTTATATTGAATAATTTCCTCACCCCCTTATCGGGAGTCCCCAGATAAACCTTGTAAATTATGATATTCAAATGAGTAAATGAGTAAATTAGTAAATTATGATATTCAATTCAAATAAGTAGTATGAAGAAATCCAATTATCCAAGCGCACTAAAACCCGTAATTACCATAGAAAAAAACTTAATTAAGAACCCTAGAAATCAAAAACAAGTAAAACCCAAACATAATCATACAAAATTGGAGAGATAGAAAGGTATACCTAGTTTGGTAAAATCAGATTTGCCAATTATAAACAACTTAGATTTCCAGGCGTGATACAAAACTTATGTTTGTTTGTAGAGGAACTTGAAATCAAATTTGTCAATTCATCAAATCAGAGGTTTGTTTGTAGAGGAAGAGAGGTAGGCTTGTGTTGTGCGAGAGAGGATAAATGTTGAGAAGATTGATTTGTGTGTCGTATGAGAAAGGAAGAGAGTAAGAGAGGTATGGGAGAGGATGAGAGTTAGGGAGGTGTGAGAGAAGAAAGACATCAATTCAAATTAAACTAATTTTTTTTTTTACAAAATTTTACCCCGGGCTATAGCCCGGATCAGTCCACTATTAGTTCCGCCCCCAGTGGGGGGCAAATGTGATTTCGAGTGGAATAATGGGGGGAAAGAGCAATTTTTTCCTAAAATTTAGCAAAATATTACAAAAACATAATAAATTTTTGAAAAAAAGAGAACAACAAAGATCTTGGTTGGTCCAGCAAAAAAAATCAATAATAAACATGGTGCCAACATGAATTGAACTCTAGTCAAATAATTTTTGTAAAAAGAGAACAACAAAGTTCTTGGTTAGAACAACAAAAGAAAAATAATAATAAACATGGTGGCAATATGAATCACACAAATAGTAGAGTTCAATTCATGTTTATTATTATTTTTCGAATCACAAAGTCGTTCGAACGACTTTAGCGATTATAGGTAGAACCCTAAAATATATACAGGTCGTTCGAACGAAATCCAATCTCGTTCGAACGACTTCTTCGGTCTTTGAATTCAAAACGTGAAAAAATCATACAACTCGTTCGAACGAGCTCCATTCTCGTTCGAACGACTCGACTTACTTTGAGTTCATCTTCAGCAATACGAATAGAACTAGTTTGAGTTTTCAGGTAACATAACCAGCTCGAATCTTCAGGATACTTAACCAGCTCAAACTTTTGTCGATCATAACCAGTTCAAATCTGAACATTGAAAATCTCATTTTCAATCCGTTTCAATCCGACTTCACTCCTTGAACTGAAATAACTCGAACTAAAACGATCTCGAACATAATTTGAGTTCATACCTTAACAGAGTTGTGTTCTACTTTGAGAGGGTCTCATGCAAATCTTCTTCAAGTACTAGTTTAAGCAAGTGGGTTATTTGTTTCGCTCTTCATAAGTTACTTAGGGACGTCTTTATTATGGATTAAACCTTTTCCAAATGGGAGTTTTCTATGATTACATTAGCAATTTGCCTGACAATGTCATCGAAAGAATTTTGTTAAGGTTGCCAATGAAAGATGGAACAAGGACGAGTGTTTTATCGACCAAGTGAAGGTATAAATGGGTTGCGGTTTCGCAACTTGAATTTGATGATTCTATCGACAAAATACCTGCGAACTATAGTCTTGTGAACATCATTGATCATGTTCTTTTACTTGATATCGGTCCAATTCACAGGTTTAAACTCTCTCTTGACTACTTGTCATCGAGACATTGATCGATGGATATTTGTCTTATCGAGGCACAAAATCAAAGAATTTATTCTTGACAATTGGCATAGTGCCTTAGAGCATGGGCAGCAGGGTAAGTACAATCGATTTTGTCAGAAAAAACCCTTAAAAAAGGCTTTTCCAGCCTCGCCACAATCCAATTAGCGTTCCTTACGAGACAAATCCTCGCTATATGTAGCGGGTGGCTAATGTTTCTCTCTCCTATGCTGCATCCTACATGTGCCAATCAAACACTTCCACGTATCACTTTTTAATTTAAACTAAGATTCTCTTTTGAAGCAGTCATGCGAGTCTGTTTTAAAATCCAAAAAGTGGGACCCCTTGCTTAGTTGGCAGTGTATTTTACCTAGCCTGAAAAAGAGGAATGATTTTCAACTCGCCACAATTGTTTTTTTTGGCTGATTTTGGCATTGTATTTTCCCTACCCTACTGCTGATGCTTTTAATCAGCTTTTCTCCTGATTTATTTAGAGTTGTCCAAGTACAGGGTGATACTTCCCCCTATGTTCAAAGGTTTTCATTCTCTTCATACATGTCACTCTCAGTGGTGATGCATTGGAAAGTCTGATTTCTAATAGCCCACTTCTCGAGAGATTGATACTGTTGTTCTTCAATTGCTCCACTTTAAGGATAAATGCTCCGAATCTCCGTTTCTTTCGTTTTGAATGATATTATTTTCAAAGATATGGTACTTCTTTCTACTGTTTGGATTAGATTAGACGTAGCTATTGAAGATGATGAAAGTGAACGATTGATCAAATTCATATATTCTCTGCCTCGTATGAAAAGTCTTGTGATGGGTACCGAGTTTCTAGAGGTAAAGATTCCATTTTTTTTTGTTTTTTTGGCATTTTGTTCTCCAATTTTAAAAATTACGGAGTTGTTAATGTCCCGTTTATTTTGTTCTCTTTTGTGTTTATTCGTACTACAGTATTTAGCAAAAGACATTGTTCGAGGTAGTCTGCCTGTCGAGAGTGTATGTTTGAAGTTTCTATCGATGACTATAAATTTCAGAAGTCTCAAGGAGATTTCGCTGCCCTGTGTATCTTATTGGCTAGTGCAGTGTTCTTGAGGATATGACTATCAAGCTTGAGAAAGGCTATGAAGGATCTGAGAGATATAAAGACTTGCTCCAATTCCGATGAGCTTCACCCCAAGCGAAAATCATATACTTAAATCATTAAAAAAAAACTGTCCTGTGTTTCACATTTTCTTTCCATTATGCTGTAAAAACCTGTTCTGTGTTTCACATTTTGATTCCATTATGTTGTTTCTCAATGTTGTTATGGTGTAAAATACATTTCGTTTTCTAAACATGAAGCAATGTGGAGTCTCCTTACATGATGTTCTGAAATTTATATTAGTACCCAATGTGGATGCTCTAAGTTTTGGGAGTTCACCGTAGAGATGTAATTGAACGTTCATTGTACTTTATCTAAATATTGATCTGATTAAGTTGAGCTTGTTTTTCAATTGCTGAATGCTGAATGTTTTGAAGTGCTGGAAAAAAATGGTAGTTTTTTTTTTCACAACTTCGAGCATCACCTTAATGGACAAAATGGACATACAAAATAACAGTATTGCACAAAATGGGCTAAATGGATATACAAAATGTACATACAAAAGATATCATTGCACAAAATAGACAAAATAGATATTGCACAAAATAGACAAAATAGATATACAAAATGTATATACAAAAAACATCATTGCACAAAATAGACAAAAAAAGATATACAAAATGGACATACAAAAAACATTATTGTACAAAACAAAAGACATCATTGTACAAAATAGACAAAATTGATATACAAAATGGACATACAAAATGATCATTGCACAAAATAGACAGAATTGATATACAAAATGGGCATACAACATAGTACAAAATAACAAATAGTCGAACATCAACATAGTCTGGTAAGAGAAACCCCTCTTCATCCCCAGATTGTTTACTCCTTGGAGATAAGTCAATAACTATATTACCGTCAATGATCTTCTCATCTTCCTACAAAAACAAGACAAAATTATACACTTAGGGAACATTGTCGATTAATTTGCCGCCTTTCAATCCAAAAAGTACAAATTTCACCATATTCACACAATTAAAAGAAAAATAGAGAGATTTAACAGAGCCTAGCCAATTAATTCACTCGACATATTTGTTGATGCTCTAGGGATCATGTTAACTATTTTCAACACCAATTATCTATTACAACAAGCAAAAGAGAAAGGGAGCAACCCACCAACAAAAATTATGAATTTTACCAAGTTTCACAAATTATGATTTAATTGTGAATTACCCGTAAACCAAAATTCTAACAAGAATCAAAATCTTCCAATGAAACAACCCCGGAAAAAAAATCAGCAAACTGGGGCATGGTTAAAACGTTGCAAATATATCCTCACCCTTCTACATAACTTTCTACTTAATGTGATCAATTTCATGATTTCTCCAAATAGTCAAATACCTATATGATCTTACACCCTAAACTCACCTAGCAACATGAATCTACCTACCAAAGCAAAAGTCATAAATACACAGTTATGAGCTTAAGAAACTTACATGGTTTTCAGCATCACCAAAGATTATCTTGGCCCCAACAGAATGATTTTCTTCTCTACCTGAAGTCAGCAAACATATAAGAACACTACATACTCACATAGACCCAAGCAGATACAATAATAACCAACCAAAGATCACAGCAACAGCGAAAACATACCTAAAAAAGGCGAGCGAGGGCAAGGCGGAGAATGGGTAGGCCGGATTCTTCTAGTTTTAAGATGAGAATAAAAAAACCCAGCAAAAGAAAGAGCTAAATCAACTCCCAATTTCAATATCAAGGTTTCAAATCCCTCTTTCCATAAAAGTCCATTTCTTCTTTCTCCTCCTTCAACAATAACCCTTTCTCATAATTTAGAGATCAACCCATCAAAGGATCTCAAAAAAATAGATGACCCATTAGAGATTGGACTAAATACTTGCAGAAAACCAAATCAAAACTTATACGTTTATTAGATTACAAGTTGTTGGTTGAGAGGAGAAGGGTATTTTCGTCAGAAAGAGGCATGTTTTTGGCTGAAATAAAATTAAACATCTCACGAGTGTTGAATTTTTTTTGCTGAATTTTTAGTCTAAAAACTTTTTCAACAAAAAAAAAAAACACCACAGCAGTGAAAGAAACACCATCTAACTATCGACTACATGGTCTCAATTTAGATACAGGTGTCAAAGAGTAAACTACTTGACAAGTGCTCTATAGGATTACTTCCAGATTGTATCTGCCCTTTAGACTGCAACTTCTCGTAACTCATATCAGAGGAGTGCCAATCTGAACAAAAAAAAACCAACTCAGTTTGGAAATAGTTTCCTAGATATGTTTTTGTCCAAACTAATGGTGATGTGACACATCACTCATAAGGTCGTCTACCTCCGTACGACCTATGTTTATTTGATGTTTTATGTTTTATACTTTATGCTTTAGCTTAAGCTTTGTTGGAGAGGTCCAATGTAAGTTATTAGCAGTTTCTCAATTTAAGTAAAATTTTATTTCAATTAGAATTATAGTTCTAATTCTACCTCCCCCTGTGTTCTATAAAAATGGAGGTCTAGGTTATTTATTTCACAGTTAATTTTTATTAATAAAAGTTGATTTGTTTAGTTGAAACCCTAGTTTTCTCTAACTCTCAAATACAACGTGATCTTCATACGAATCTTGCTTCCGCGTTCGTAGTACTCACGTCAATTGGTACCAGAGCTGCGTGAGATCTAAGTGTAGTCAGTTTCAAGAGCAAAGATACTTTGTAGAAGATCTACGATGAAAAAACCTATGCTCGCCGACAATGTAGCGAGGATATCAGATAAACTTGATAAACTTGAAAGGCTTTTCGAGGCTTTGGGTAAATGAGCCTTTTTCCTGCCCCCCAATCAACGACGATTTTACCGCCTATTTACGACGATTATCTTGAAGATTGGAGCACCACCGCACAAACCGGTGAAACAGAAACCCCGTTTGTATGTCTTCCCATTGCTAGCGACGTGAGATCGGAAACCCCGATATTTGATACGGCGAACAAAAGGACGCCGACCGTCTTAGAAGGTCCAGTCAATGACCTACTAACATCAACAACCAAAGTTTCATCTGAAATTGGGACAAAAGTTTAAAAAATAGCCAGTTTATTTACGGGTTTCAAGGAGAGAAAGACGAATCCAGAAAAGGGAACATCGGTAACTTTCCTCGGGTTCCAGTGGATGCCACCGAACGAGGTTTGACCAGAACAATAGCCACAAACAAAACACTTATCAATGTCGTGGAAGACTCTCAAATAGTAGCAGTTGCGATTGGGATAGAGATGAAGCAAAAAAATGGAATCTACGGACTACTCATCGTGAACCAAGGAACATCCCCTATCAGAATTTTTATTGGCGAAGCAGCCGGTTCACAAACTTTAAATACCACAGTTGCAGGTTTTAGAAGTGGAGACGAACCAGATCGCGAAAGAGAAATCAGAGGCAGTGATCCAGTGTAACCGGGTGCATCAGATGCATACCCTCCCCACTCACGTGACTGGCATACGACTTATTTAAAACTGACCCAATTTCAAAAACTAGATCCTCCCAAACTAGATACAGATCCACCAAAAAATGATCCATCCAAGCCCAAGCCAAAGCCTAACTGGCCTCTACAACACGATCCAGGCCCAATCAAGCTAATCCGAGCCCAGGCTCAAGCAGCCCTAAAAAGGAATGCGAACCCAAGCCCAGTCCACTTTATTATAGACACAACTTCTAAAAACCTAACGCTACAACCAATATCGCCAACAACTGTGGTTGTTTTCTCACCTACGATGATTGAATTCAAACCTACGATGCCGATGATGACCATCGCAACTTTCCCGGTAGGGACTGGTTGTTTAGAGTCACTGGTGACCACACCGACAGTTGGCAATTGCTTGAGGAGGGAAGAACTTGAGAAAGACGAGCGAGAGAGTCAACACATACATCATTTATGGCAGGGAGTGCTCGAAGAAGAAGTTGTGATCGTAATTGAGAGAGAAATTGGAGTAGAAAGAGGAGAAGCATGTGCTGGTCACGTGTTAACCCATTCGAACTTATCAGCTCCAGCAGTTTCTAAGGCATAGGTGATAAGCCAGATCCAGGATCTCACACCAAGCCCAAGCCCGGCTCTAAAGCAACCCACCAACAACACATGTAAAAACTAGGAACTACCGAGTTTTATGGGAATTAGACAAAAGAAGGAAAATTGCATGCTCCAACTTAAAAAAGCAGCCCCACTCAAATCAGTATATTGTGTTTGTAGAGTAGGCATTTCTTTCCAGAAGTAAGTAGCTCCAGTAGTGCATGTACCCTACATTATTCCCCAACCCACTTTAGCATCATGTGTTGCTATTACGCTGCACAAACTCCAAGATGTTTAGTGTTCTGTGGGATGAAGACGATTAGACTGAGGTGCACACTACATACGTGTGTGAGTCATCTGGCGTACTACCCCCTTGATTTCGTGGATGAAATCTTCTCAGATGGAGAGTTTGATGTGACACATTACTCATAAGGCCGTCTACCTCCGTGTGTTTATTTGATGCTTTATATTTTATGCTTTAGCTTAAGCTCTGTTAGAGAGGTCCAATGTGAGTTATTAGAAGTTTCCCAATTTAAGCAGAATTTTATTTTAATTAGAATTAGGGTTCTAATTCTAACCCCCTTGTGTTTTATAAAAGGGGAGGTCTAGGTCATTTATTTCCCAGCTGATTTTGATTAATAAAAGTTGATTTGTTTAGTTGAAACCCTAGTTTTCTCTAACTCTCAAATACAACGTGATCTTCATACGAATCTTGCTTCCGCGTTCGTAGTAATCACGTCAAATGGTGTGTTTATTATCGGATAAATTATTAGGTAAATTTTCTTCTCATATATGAATCTAATGATTTATATTTTTTTAAATCATAAACACAAACATTTCCATGTCTATCAAGAGGGAAGTGGATCCGTGGACCGTAAGTGTAGACCTTAAATGAGAACCTAGATGAGTGCCTATCATAATTGGGGATTTCCTACAGAGGAAATTAGCAATCGGGCACGCGCTATCGCGTGTGCCTTCAACGGCATGTTAAACCTCATTGGTGTTTTGATGTTGTAATGGAACTGTTGTTATGAATTAATATAAAAGCTTTTATATGGGTATTTTGTATGGTGACAAAGTAATTAGGTAATCTGATTTTAGGAGCTAAAGTAACTCAACCTTTCAGTTCAATGTATGTATATTATTTGTTTTCGGTACAACACCTACATTGCCTTTGTGGCCCACTAATACAGATTACTTAATTACTGTTCGTAGAAACAAATTGATATTCTTGGAATTACCCGCCTACATTAGTTATTCTTGAATGTCTTACCAACTCCACTAAAGTTCATTCATCATCTCCCTTTAACTTTTGCAAAGTGGTCGAGACTAAGAAAACGGAGTTACAAATATCATAGCAAAATAAGAAAATGTTAAAAATGGCTAATGAATACAATACTGATATACATAATCCATAAAATATCAACCTAGAGATCTTCATCATTTGAATATGCAAAATCCATAGTGGTTCTCCATTCCGTCAATGATTTTGAAAGAGTTCTCTCATTTACCCATATCCTCTAATCTAATAAATAAGAGGTTGTTTATATAATATTATAATGGATATTGACAAGGTGAGGGCTACGCAAGGCCACATTTATACTACACCCATCCACTAAATGTAACTGAAATAAATGTACACAACACATAAATCTCGAAATCATTAATTTTTATAATACAAAATAGCGTGAATATTGCCTTAAATCATGAAGAAGAAATAATATAAAATAGAGAGTAGTTTTCACTTTTATATCTCTTAAAATTACTTGAAACAAAAACAATCTTAAGATAATCAAACAAGAGAACTTTTTTGAAATGCTTCTTTCAGGGGAAATAAGATTGACTAAATCTCTCTATCCCAAAACTCCTCTTCAGACTTAGAGTCCTGTCAAATATCTCATTGTTTTCCTGCATCCTTCCCTCATTGAAGCTCTTCACCAATACTGATATACCCCTTGTTCATATTCCCATCTAAGACGAACCTGCAGTCAGACAAACTTGCAGTCAAACAAACTGATGAGCATTGTATAATATTGAAATTCATAGTTCAAAAGTTAACAGGGCATACACATGTTCTAGCTAGATAGTGAAAGTATTAATTTCATAACTCAGTCATGACATATCGTGATTATCAAAATATTACACGTGACAGTATTTTCATGAAACATAATGTCAATCACCAGAAAACGGAAACTAAAAGTATACAATTTAGATTTTATCTCAGGAAAAAAGGATGGCTCTTTGTTAGCAAAGTGAAACAACCACATACATTATGCTTTGGTTTGATAAGTTCCAGCAATAGTATGGCCAATACATATTGTAATGGCATATTATTGATTTCTAACATGATCCAGGCTTTCCATGTTTGTTGAACAATGCTCTACCAGTGATATAGCTGTATTTGGACCAACCTGCAATAAGTAACCCAAGTTGTAAGCAAACTTCTGCGCTTCAAACATACTTTAGAGTTTTGTACTGCACATTATAGCATTCTTGTGGTAATCTCTTAAAATATACAGAAAGGGTAAGAAACTAAAATAGTAACACAATTGCTTTAGCTACCAAATTTGATGGTTTTGCCTCAAGATCGTTGAAGTGGAGAACTTGAAGTAGCATCGGAAGAGATGAGATGGAAGGAAACTGGTTGGTGTCACAACAGGTACCATTTAGGCTGAAGCTACACAAAGCTGACACAGTTCACTGTCATGCATATGTAAGGACTTGGGCATTCCCATGCATGTGGTAATTTATCTCTCTTCGGTCTCCTTTCCGCAAAGATACAGGGGTTATTAATTTATTTGTCTAGTGCTCCTTAATTATGCTGTAAAATGCCTTTTTCGTATTAACATTTGGGAGTTGTGACATTAGCATAAATAAAGTGCCATTTTTGGGGAATTTAGTATGTCATCCATATTTACAAATATAGAATACCATAATAATTATATGAATAGCTAGAAAAGAAGATAGTTTTCGTAAAAGAGCCACAAATCCTGGAAACAAAAGACTACAAGTTTAAGCTTTACCTTTTTGACATAGTTGAGTGAAAGTTCTGTTAAAAATGATCCAGATGCTTCAATGAATGCGGAAATAGCTTCATCATTGTCACATGAATTAAATTTTCAAGTCACTCAAAGAAACAAGATTATGCTGCATCTAAGTTAAAACATCTAAGGTTTTCCTTGAGTACCTAATGGCCACCTAGTTAACTTGGATATGAATGAAATAAATAGTAATAATGTCTGATCCCATAATAAAACATATAAAATATCACGTATTGAAGGGTTGCAAGAAATTATGAGCTACAATAAGGGGTCTCTGTTTATCCAAGTTATTTCTCTCCATATCTTAATATTAAGAGACAACTTGTAGACTTCTCATAAAAAGCTACACCAGTTACGCCCTAATTTGATATTAAAACAGAACTATATACATTAAGAAAGAAAAACATGAAGAACATAAGCACTACTTATAACCGATATAGTCTCACCACTAGTTAAAATGACCATGCCCTTGTCGCAAATTTCAAGGAAATCTAGTTATGGCCAAGCAGAAAACTTTACTAATGCTTATGCGAGAGAGAGAGTTAAAACTTATAATTGATTTCCATCATGCATTTAATAAATAACATATATAACTGTTCAGTAAAGTAGAGACCTGAATATGTTATAGCGAAGTCTGAATTTCCGAAGAAATCTACAACCATTAGCAAGGTATCTTACTGAGGAATCAGTCAGTTTGGCCAAGTTAACCAGGTCAAGAACACATAACTCAGAACAACTTACGGCTATGGCTTTCACGGAAGCGTCAGTCAGCCTTCTGTACCCAATCATACTTGGTTTAGCTGAAGTTCAAGCCATGAAAATATTAAGAGCACATTATATTCTTTATATGTAAGAATGAAATAGTTTAAAACTTACTCGCAGTCTGCCAAATATAACTCCTTCAGATTCGTACCTCGTGCAGTAAACAGTTTGCGGATAAAATCATTACAAATAGATGGAATACCTGCAACTGACAACACCTCTAAATGTTGTGGATTCTTTAACACATTGAGAATTGACATAACATCTATATTATGGAAATCATCTATATACAATTCCTTTAGTACTTTCCCTAGATTATCAACTAATGCTAGTAGTTTACGGAAACATACTTTTTGTGTGGCTTAACTTCCAAAACATCAATGTCACTGGCCATGCTAGTAGCTTGCAGAAAATAAAAACAAAGTTGCTTCAAAATCTGGCCAATTAAGAGCTCAGTTGTTGCTCAGGTTACTCTGGTCAATCACCAATCCATGCTGACCTTTAGCTCTCCAAATTTCTTCTTTGGTTTCTTTTTTCTCTCCATTATACCTACAAGTTATGGAAACTCTTACGTCCTCTTGATGAAGTGTATATGTTAGAAGAAAATGGAAGTCTGAAAAAAAAAAACCAAAATCAAGAATAGTTTTTCTTTTTCTTCTATTGATCCATCCAATGAAGGAACTGCTCATATGCTTTCTACAATTCCTGAGCAGGCTCTGCAAGACAGTTTAAAAGTATTAGATATTGAAGGCTACTCAAGATATGTACTACTGTTCAGAATGTTTAGGTGTGGTATGCTAAGTGAACTCAAAATCGTTTCTATAATTCAATAATCTCAAATGGCCTACTAAACTATGATCAAACACTAACTTATAGCCAATAACATATATATACATAAGGAGTCACAACTTCTTATTACCTCTTACACATTAGATGGTAAACAAATCCCAACTAACAACTTATAGAAGAAGAGTTTAGTGCCCTTTTAAGTAGCTTAACTAATATAAAGGATTTTTATTCTTCAGGACCATCTTTTGCACACAACCTTGATAATATGAACGTATGACAATTTAAAGATACAAAAAGGGTAACACTGTATTAGGACTTCTTACCACAGCATACTAAGAAAATAGACGTCATACATAGTTAAGTATATTAAAATACAGATTTGATTTATGATCAAATAAATCACAAGAACTGTACTTTCCAATAAACCATTATACACCACTTTAAAGAAACGTCGAAGTTAGAATTTGTTAAATTTATCAAAGTTTCATTTCCTACACTTAAGGGCCAAATTAACAAAGTTAATCTAAAGTACTTTCATTATTTAAACGGTTGTGATCCAAATCTACAATAAGAAAACACTTACTTTCTTACCCCCAAGTGTACATCTTCTCAACCTCCTCAATTTTTTTATGCTAAAGATAGAGGTATCTTCATTTTTCAGAAGCTGGATATGGAGATGAGTATCTTATAAGAGTAATTTTTAGTTTCTCATGGTACCAATTATATGAAGCTTTACACTGTAGTATGAGAACGACAAAAGTTAATGTTTTCCTCTAGATATATCGTTTGGCATCTAAACACAGGTTTGGCATATTAACTTTTTCTAATTCAAGTCTGCCTTTAACATAAAATAAGAAAGAAGGAAAGGATGAAATGTTACATATACTAATTCACGACACTGTTGCTCTCTTCCAATCCTATCAACCAGAATGAGATATCGACAGAATTGACATATAGTTCAGATGACTCCACAAAATGAACCTGATATTGACATACTCTAATGCCCCTCTTTTTTCTTTTTGCAACAAAAAATCCGTTATTATTAAAAAAAGAAGGTATATGCCGAGGATGAAATGAACATATAAAGACCTCACAAACACCGTTAATAAAGAAAGGAATGACAACACTACCAACCTTTCGCAGCCACCATCTCAAACACTACTTATGCATGCACATTGGGATATTACATAATGCAGAAATATTACTCATAGTTTCTTGAAATAGTAAAGAAGTACTCATAGTTCAAAAGATGTACTAAACTACCAGTCATGAATCGATTTGGAAATGAAATGCAGCTTAGATACGAGTTAACTTAATCTATAAATAACATATCAGATTAGAGCTACCCAAATAAAAACCTAAAGCAATGACAATGACAATATAATAACAGTGGATATACCTCGAGCCATTATTGCCAAGGCCATGCAACCAAACTATAGTAACCTGGTGTTTTCCCTTTGGGCCTAACCACATAAGTCCTCCTAAACTCGATTGTTCGTCCACCAACTCTACTACCTACACAATTCAAACCAATCCATTCTATTAACCAAAACATCTAAAGAAACCCTTATTGTCAAATAAAATAAACTAAATAACCAACTATAAATTGTGGCAGGGCGACTACAACTCATCTTTAATGCTTGAAGAACCTCCTGAATCCATAAACCCAACTAATTGCACTAATTGAGACATCTCTTGCAATAAGTAACAATTGGACTAGCATCTCTATTTATACACATTTAGAGTGTGAGTGGGTTGGGCTTGGGGCAGAAGGCACAGTTGAGGTACCAAGAGATGCATACAATATGTTTGTAGCATTGATAGTATTTACTTTAGTTAGTAGGTAAAGGAAGCCTAGTTGTAGTGCTATCCACTATGGAGAATAGGACACCTAGTGGTTTGTTCTTTGCCCATATAAAATAATACATTTCTTGCATTCCATATTGATACATATAAGAAGAAAAGACAACACAGATTGTTTTTGAAAACCTGCATTTGCTTAATGCAGTGAACCATTTTACTGAACTCATAATTAGTAATGATTCATACGAAGACTGAGTCTAATAATTTTTATTTACATAACAATTGAAGAAGTATATACTCAGAGTTCGCAACTGATTTAGAGTTGAGTAAGCAATTGGAGTAAACTTGGTCCTCATGGAAAGTTTTATAAAATGCTTATCCTTCTTAGTACTTCACCAAGTAGATGTAAGACACAAACAATGTCCTTCACTTTATGGTTTATATAACTAACTACCATATGTATCCATATTGTCTATGGCACCATTGATGAGTTGAAACATCAAGTAGATAGTTAGATATTTTTTAAAAGGTTGGAGGCTCCAGGGTCAATAATGCACAGCTTCGAATTTAGTATTGGTCAAGCTTGGTATAAGAGCTATAGTTAATTCCTATATCTGTTCTTGCAATCATATGATGAGTATTCTTTAGACAGAGTTAGGATCGATTCTTTTTGGACTTTACTCATTTATCGTATTCCTTTCCAGTTCCTATTCCTTTCTCCTTTCCTGAGCTGTGTTTCCTTTGTTCGTACAGAGGCTAGAGGTGGCAGAGGTGGAGGTTGAGCAAGAACCCGTGGTGGTATTCGTGAGGGTTTACGCAGTGGAGCAGTAGCTGGTGCACTAACGAGTAGTCAGAAGAGTCTGGGATCTGTTTCGATCATTCAGGATGATCAGATAGCTTCAGAGGCTGGGGTTGGTGTAGGGATAGTACCGGGGGTTCAGATTCATCAGGGTACCCCACCTACTCTAGTGATTCTAGAGCAGAAGGCATTTTAACCATTTACGGCTGCTTCCGGTGTTTCAGCAGAGATGAACAGTTCATGGAGGGTTTTACAGCTTATTTTCACAGGCTAAGAGCCCAGTAGCCAGAGAGCACAATTACCTAGAATAGCCCCAAAGATACAAACATCCTACCTTTTCTAGCACGTTGGTTCTTTCCGAGGCAGAGGCATGGCTCAAGTCTATGAGAAGTTTGGACGCGATGAAATGTCCTGATGATCAGCGGGTGACACATTGCGACGTATCTTACTTAAGGGCGAGGCAGATCATTGGTGGGATACGGCCAAGAGGACTGTAGTAGAGACTCCGATACTTTGGGCATCCTTCCAGGATCGTTTCTTCTTTCGATCAGTACTTCCCTCAGAGCTACAGAGATTCCTGCATTTCTGAGTTCTATATGTTGGGGCAGGGCGATCTGAGCGTTTGCTAGGTACGATAACAATTTAACGAGCTTTCTCGTTACGTTCCATTCATTGTTAATGATGAGGAGCAGAGGAAGATGAAGTTCATGAAGGTCCTTCGTCCATATTTTAGGAGGTTCTCGATTTCTTTCGGTGCTAGTACATATAGAGAGGTTTTGTCTAAGGCTTTGGCTTTAGAACAAACGATGTCGAGGATCGTAAGTCCAAGGACTTGAGGGGCCAACAGAGGCAAAGACCAAAGACCCGATAAGGGCAAGGCGGTTCATACTCAGTAGGATAGCTTGGGTTCAAGAGGCAGAGGTTTGAGGGTACTCTAGCTAGAGTTGTGGGCGGACAGTACTTTGAGATAGCGTAGCTTTCTTCACGTCAGTGTTGGAACTGCGGAGAGACGGGCACGTCAATCAACATTACCCTAAACATTCAGGGGTCCCGCCATTGAGACAGTTTCAGAGTCCAGATGGTTATCAGCCGCGATCGGCAACATACTCAGGAGTTTCCACACGTCATTCTAGGTTCTGCAGAGTAGACATTAGTTCAGGCCATCCGGGTGTATAGACTGCATTATTCGGGACAGCAGCAGGGTCAGGGTCAGGGTCCGGGTCGCGAACAGGGCAGGATGTATGCAGTAGGGCCAGGTCAAGTTGTTTGACTGGTTTGATCTCTGTTTTCCTGATCATACTTTTATTTCATGTTTGGTTGCCTGATTTATATTTTTAATAATATATGTTCATTCTCATCTTAAGTTATGTTACTGATTATTTTCTAACGTCTATTTGTCAAATTTTCTTTATTTTCAGTAATTCACAGCAATGTATATTATCAGCGTCTCTTCGTCTTGCATATCTTTCAGAATCTTTTTGTTAATGTTGTTCCTCATTAATCGTTTTTTCCCAGCAATCAGGTATGTTTAAAAACTCTAATTTGCTTACTTTTTTTGGTTTGTTTACTCTTAATTTTTGTTTTTTTTTAAAATATTTGGGTTTTCTTCAATGATTCATCCTATTTTCTGGGTTTACATTGTTCTTAATTTCTTTATCGTTGATTAGAGATTGAAATACCATTTGGTATATCATTTTCGATTTGTTATTTTTTGGGAGATATCTTTGTTGAAGAAAAAAATATATAGGTAACACTTTAATTTCCTATAATTGATTTTAATATTCTTCAATTTTTAATAATTTATAATCTTATTGGTTTTCCAGTATATTTATTGTTTGGACCCATGTTCACACCATTCATGCTTTTAAAGGTAGATTGTTTTTGATATAGGCTTTTCTTTTAAGTGTGTTATCCCTAACACTTATAGGATCTTAGTGTTACTTTTATTGGTGCTTTAAGGGTTTGGCCGCCGAAAAGGAAGGTGGAGATGGAAATAGAAGCATGTTCATGGATAAATGTTATTATGGGTCACTTGAGTATTAATACTTGGACGTACTTTTATTTATATTATAAGGTCATCAAATTTAATAAAATTGATATATAAGTATGAGGCTTTAGTCTTGAGTGCAATTTAGAAGACTTTAGACTAAATATGAGAAATACAACAAAAAGATATAGTTCCAAATGGGTGATACACTTGATAATCTCTTGGCCTTCTCTTATTTAAATAATCAATGAGGGTGTTTAAAATTGACTTGGACAAAGTGCCCTTATTGAAAAGAAAACAAAGTTAGGTTATGTAACATGTACTCTTTGTAGTTTTGTCAAGGTCTGTGCATAACGATTAATTGGATCATAACAACTATTATCTTAGAAATATTTGTCTCTTCCCATCTATCTAATGATTTGTTTTTCTTTGTAGGTTGTAATTCATTAACTTATCTGTTTCCCTTGAAATTGCGAAATGTGAGGAGCATGTTAATATTACAACAACACTGTTTGAAGAAATGTTATGTTATTTTTGTCGTAATAATGTTTATAATATCCTATATTCTATAAATATTGAGCTCAATTAGTGCAAAGTCGTGCTAATAATAAATTTTAGTTGCTTATTCCTATGGTTGCCTTGGGCAACGTGATTTTTTTTCTTTTCCGAGTTCAATTAGAAACGTTTGTATTTACTGGAACCTTTTAGATTTCATATTTTGGAGTTGCATTGGTAATTGAATTGTTGTTAGGAACTATAATTTCTTTGAGTAATCTAATGGATGTTGAAACTAAAGAAACATTGGTTTATTTTCTTGGGGAATTTAATTGTGGAAAAATTAAGGCATCTGTTTGTCATTTATTTATGTGAAAATTATGTGTTCGCCTTATATTCATTTTCATTGGATGTAGATTTTTGTTTCACCCCTTACATTTAGAGCTGATACAAGTAACTTATGGTGCCATTATTTTGCCTCCCATTTTGATGACGGCTCATATTTTACATTATAAATCTTAAAGGATTAGTTTGGTTCTTGCATTGTCCATGATGCATTTCATGCCGTAAATAAAATT